>BRDA01008359.1:0-11274 GCA_036984385.1 Crenuchus spilurus | reverse complement strand
AACACTATTAATCACTAGAATAGGAGATATTAGTCCATAAACAACCTCAATAAACATTATTAATCACTAGAATAGGAGATATTAGTACATAAACAATCTCAGTAAACACTACTAATCACTAGAATAGGAGATATTAGTCCATAAAGAGCCTCAATAAACACTAATAATCACTAGAATAGGAGATATTAGTTCATAAACAACCTCAATAAACACTATTAATCACTAGAATAGGAGATATTAGTCCATAAACAAAGATTAATGTTCAACATCAGTGAAATAAGTGCTACACTGATGACTTGTGGGAGACACCAAACCTAAGCTAAAAACGTGGTAACACTGTCCTACCTCACCCTTCTACCATAGATGAATGGATCTGGAGCAGCAGCATTTGTGAATTTGATCATAGTCACCAAACGACTAGAAAAAAAGAATATTCTTCAGAAATAAAAGTATGTTGTCATGACGGTAATCACTCTAGATCTTTAAGGGTTAAACTTAGCATTTTTGCCTCCCTTTAAGTTTCTTTAATATATACCTGAGCTGTGTCGAGTCCTGCCCCAGTCAAAAGGATTAACCTCCAGCACACAACAGGGCACATTGTCCTGCTACTCAGGCAAAAGGCTCGCATTACCAAGTTCAATAGCTCCTCGACAGACGGAAGCCAGGGACAACCCACCCCCCCAGCTTCCCTCATCCTCAAAACACAAACCAATACACTCACGCTCACACACATTCCTCCCAAGGCTGAAAATCACAGCCCTCCTGTGTGCTCCTTCCTCTCCTTGGCCAGATTTGTGTGACTGTCCAGTCTGAAGAATAAGCTTGTGTACGTGTTGGGGGAGGAAAAACCTGCAGCCTTTGATCAGGACAGGCTTGGCACTCTCTTTGAAGACGAATGCTCTCCTGTTCCCTCTCCCATCTCCTCCGGTCAGTCAGAGAGAGAGAGAGAGAGAGAGAGATGACCCCAAGTGCACAATGAGCTGTGTTAGACACTTTAAAATGCATTTGCTCTGTTATGGGTTCTGTACACTTAAGTGGAGGTTATCACCATCCAGTCTGCTTGGAGCCACTGCCACATCTTTGATCTTCTGGATGAAGACACCAGGAGTCAGGATTGAGTTCATCATAATAAAAATGATGTTTTTTAAAATTTGAGATCTGTTGATATTTGTTGTTTTATTCTGGGGAACCTACAATGCTTAATATGAGTTTCAATATGGTGGCATCATAAAGAATAGGATACCTACCAAGTGGACTTGCCATCCAGTGGACTACCACAGCTGCCTGGTTCTCACAGGACAAATGAGTGAAGGAAATGTTGTTCACCTCATGGATGGCGTGCTTCCCCCAGCGATTTGTATTCAGGGAGCAGTCTAGATAGGATAAGAAACAGAAGAAGATCAAATTAAAGTGTGAGTATCTTGTTCCTGTAAGGAGAATTGTAAAAGTATATCAGCTAGATTTGGTGTCCAAGAATATATATGACCACTCGTGGTTTAAAATGAACTTGGCCTGGCACGTCACAGATACTACGTGAGAGGGTTTGTTGCATGTATATATAAGTGAGCACACCAGTCAGTTGTAGCAGAGTGCAAAATAATCATGTGCAAAGGTTTTGATCTGAGTGATGTCCAAAAAAGCATGACGGTGAAACATTGTAGCATCTCAGAAACTGCTAACTTTGTGAGATGTTCTAGCCCCTGTAGTGAAGGTATACTAAGAATAGACTTCTTGTACATTGACAACATAACAATGGCGCTCCGGTTACCTGAGTGGCTCAGCAGGCTAAGACGCTGACACTATGACCAGAGGATCACGAGTTCGATTCCCAGTCATGCTGCTTGCATCAACAGCCAGGACCCAAGAGAGCAAAATTGGCAGTGCTCTCTCTGGGTGGGTAGATGGTGCTCTCTCTCTCTATATCACTCACACATTGCAATGTCCATTGGCTCAGGCGTCTACTGATTGGTCCATCGGAGCAGGGGATATTGCGCTTTCCTCCAAGCGGGTTGGCTCCCCAGTGACGATGTATCAGCAGTAGACGCGAGTGAGAGTGCCATCTACCCACCCAGAGAGAGCACTGCCAATTTTTGCTCTCTTGGAAAAGAAAAAAGTTGGAAAAGAAGTGATGGCCGTATCACAACGCAACAGAGGAGGCGTGTGATTGTCTTCACTCTCCTAGGGTCAGGGACATTGCAAAAGTGATGGGATGGGTTAATTGGCTACTACTACATTGGGAGTTAAAAATATTGGCAAAAATACTATTAAAAATAATTATTGAAAAATAAAATAAAAGTATATGTAAAAAAAATTAAAGAAATAAAAATAACAGCGCCACTCCACAGGCCAATGTTGCCAAAGTGTATCAAAGACATCACCACTGAGCAAACACTGTTAGCCAAGTGTGGTTATTCCCACTATTACGTGGGTGGTAATAATATTCAGATTAGACTGTGTATTTTAGCAATTAGCATCTTGCTAGTGCTGATACACCTGAATACCTTAGCCTGAATTCAAAGCAATTGATTAAATGTGAAGGTGGAGAAAACCTGTTGGTGGTTTACTGTCATTTAAAAATGAGTTTGCTTGATCTGCTCTCACGTGAACAAGGATAATGTAGGTAACTAATAATAAAAACTGATATCTTAGCATATTAGCATCTTGCAAATTGCAAGCTTTTTCACACTGTACATGCTTCAATCTGAATGAAATCATTTTCACTAATCTCAAACACTCAATAATGTGATTTTTGCCAGGGTCACAAAAACAAAATATGAGCTTCAAAATGTCTGCAAATACTATTTGTATGGACATGGTCTATTATTATAAATAAAAGTACAACATAAAGTGTCAGAAACCACATTAGCAAGTCTATTTGAGATGACATAACAGTCTAGATGTGATTAGAAAAGGAAGGAAGTGAAAAATCTGGAGCAAAAAAGATATTGTGCTCAGCTTGTTCTTGCAAGGGGATTGGTGAGATTCTTTGGCAAACTGAAGAAGAAAATATGCAGCCATGCGAGGAGACACCCCCACCTTCTTCTTTTGGGACCCCTTTCTCTGTTGTACGGCTGCTATCAGGGCTGTGGATCAGCAGGTAGAGGAAGAGGAGCACTGGGTTGTGTCGCTCACGCCCCGTGGCTCTCTGAGCACTGCTGCCATTGTGATGCTAAACAGGAATTTGCTTTTAGGCCACGGCCGTTCCCCTCCACAGTCCACGCACAATGGGGGACGACTGCTGGGAAAATCAGGATTAGCTACAGGCGAGAAATGTGACTTTTTGGCACATTCAGTAGTTCGGGGCGGGCCAGAGTCAGAAAGCAGGGGGAGGGGGGTCGATGTAAACTCAGGGAGTCGATGAGAGAATGAATACCTCAAGCAGAGCAAAGGGAATCGATTAAATCTGAAAGTGGATGAGAGGAGAAAAATTGACAATGGCTTACTGTCATTGCGAAATGTGACAAGCTTGCGTCCACCCTCATCTGAACTGGCCTGGACTCCCTGTAGAAAGACGGAGAAAAAGAGAGAAAAGAGAAATTCTTTAAAGATAAATTTAAGTGTATAAACTTGCTGCTTTACTATATAAACATGTTTTCTTAGACAGATAGTACAGCACCACTTTTTCTTTGCAGATACCTATATTAGGAATGTTAGACGATATACTTGAATAGTGCAATATTACGGTTTGTGGTACAGTACTGATTCTCAAATACACAGAATTCATTTTTAATTTTTTACATTTATTTATTCATTTTTACACAATTTTCTCCAAAATGTTTGGAAGCCAATCAACCCACGTATTTGTTGACTCTCCCCATCACTTGTAATGTCCTTGACTCTAGAAGAGTGCAGACTAACACAGGCCTCCTCCGAAGCATGTGAAGTCAAGCTCTTTCTTTTCCAAATGCTGTCAACACATCGCCACCGAGCATCCAACGCGCTCAAAGGAAAGCGCAGGAACCCCAGTTCTGAATGATCACCTGGCAGATGCCTGTGCCAGCCGACATTATTTAGTAGTGCTGGCCAGAGTGCGCCATCTCACCCGCCCAGAGACAGCACAGACAATTTTTTGCTCTATCGCTGGCCCAGGCTGCAGATGGCATGCAGTGCAGCATGACTGGGATTCGAACCCGCAATCCTCAGAGCATAGTGACAGCACCTTAGTCCACTGAGCCACTCGGATCCATTCATTTTTAATTAATAGTTCATTTGGTGCTGTGTTTGAACCCATGACCACTAGTCAGCAATATTGCAATCTTTCTTCAGTCAATAGATTCTTCCACTCCAGTGGACACAAGTGGCATAAGTGGGTTCAATGTGGCAGACTGGGGTTCCATTCCCAGCCTGGATAAGTACACCGGGCGGCACGGTGGCTTAGTGGTTAGCACGTTCGCCTCTCAGCGCTGAGGTCTTGGGTTCGAGTCCACATCTGAGTGGAGTTTCCATGTTCTCTCCGTGTCTGCGTGGGTTTCCTCCGGGGTCTCTGGTTTCCTCCCACAGTCCAAAAACATGGAGATCAGGTGAATTGGATAATCTAAAATTACCCTGGTGTGTGTGTGTGTATGTATGTATGTATGTATGTATGTATGCCCAGATATGGTTGGCACTCTGTCCTGGGTGATCCCCCTAGTGCTCGATGCAGTCCTCCAAGTGGACGGTCGCTTCCGGTTGAGAGTACGCTGTGCGCGATTGGCTGCCGCTTCTCACCGGAGTGTGTAAATGTAGTGTGTTGATTGTAAAGCGTCCTTGTGTGTCTAGAAAGGCGCTATATAAGTATAATGTGTATGTATATGTATGTACCATGCTATAAGAGAGTCCTTGGGCAAGACTCCTAATGCTAAGCCTGTGGATAAGAGTGTCTGCCAAAAGATGTGAATGTAAACAAAAAAGAAGAATCAGTGCTGTGTTACCCACTCAAAAAATGTAATACTGTATTGTTTATGACAGGGTGCAGAAAAAGTAATGCACATTCCACACACTGAGTAACAACAGCAAAACTTTCACTCTGTAGTAAGGGACATGTAAGAACATTAAGATCACGAGGACATTTCTCGGACTCTTCCACTGGAATTTGTGCTGTAGAGCAAGTCTAATTACCTGAACCTCACCACAAGCATTTCAATGTACAAATGTTGTTGACATACCGTGTATATGACACAGTGAATAAAAGACTTCCACTTCTTTTACTCAGACTTCCTCTAAGACAAAACAGTGGCTCAGAAGAGTGACTGTGTGTGAAAGGCTACAAAACCACCAGTACTTTATGTGGTGACAGCCTCACTACAGAATCCTACAATTAGGAGAATTCTGGCTCACACAAACCCTCAGAGGCCTGGAGTCGGTGCCAACTCTGAAAATAAGCCTCCAGTTGACAGAAGAGCAGCACAAGTATAGCACGCTCAGCCAGGAATGCAAGAACAAGCTGCTGAGCCAGGATCAGACATTTCAGTACAAAGCTGTACTGGTTTGGCTTGGGACTGATCTGAGAACAGCAGTTAAAAGGTGTGTCTTCATTCAAGTCAAAACAAATGAGCTTGCGTGCCAGAAGCAGACAAGGGCACAACAAGACTGGAGGAATGGCTGCATGTCAAATCAAGACCTGAAGAACTTAAAAGAAGATCTACAACAAAGGGTAGACCAGTGGCACACATTTCTTCAAACAACATGAGACCAAGCTGCTGAACATCCCTGTACTCTAGTGTGGTCTCCTATCAGCTATCTTATCAGCTCCATCATGCCATCTTGATTAGAGGAAGTTGTTTTACATGACAGGAAGAAATACAGCTAAACCTCCCTCGAGACAGATGTCATCTGACAAAGCCTGAGAAACTACCAACAATGCCTTTTGAAGTGGGTTTAAGCATGTGACAATGCTGTCAAGTCCAATTCTGAAGATTTTACTTCAGTTGACTTTGTAAAATAGGGCTGTTAATAATAATAACATACTACTTTATTAGTTTTATGCTGTTTTTAATGCATTTTCACATTTTTGACCCCGTGCATGGTCTGTAGTTGCAGGCAGAGTTGTGCTGGATACACAGAGCAAGCCCATTCAAAGCTTATTTCAGGTCAGTAACAGCGAGTTATTGTTCTGTTTAAACAGAAAACAAAACATTGCTGATGTGGGACTTATATTACTAGAACAAGAAAATACATGAAAAAAAAATTAGAATGAAAGTTCAGCTTTGTTACATCACATTCATTGCTACAGAGAGTGACCTCAGCATTAAAGGAGCAGATTAAACACCATCTCAGTCTAAAGTTAATCTAAAGACCTGCTGGTCTGAAGGACTTTCAAAAAGATTTTTATCCTTTGATTGCTGAAGAAAAGACTAATCAAACATTATGTTATTGTGTAAATAAAACTCGCCAGCTTGATGTTTGGTGAAACATTTCATGGTAAAAAAAAATAAGACTTATGAATGTTACTGTATTTTTTAATATTTAGAAATATGTTTAATTGAAAGGTCACCGGTTTGATCCCTGGGCAGGTCATGACTGAAGTGCCCTTGAGCAAGGCACCTAACTCCCAACTGCTCCCCAAGCACCATGGATGCCCACCTCTTCAGGCACATGTTCTCACAGCCTAGTGGTTTCACTAATATGTGTGCTTCACTGCACGGATTGGTTAAATGCGGAGGTCAAATTCTATTGTGTGCAATCACATTGGCAAAACGTTGAATCCAATCTATGTTGTGTCCACTTTAAAATTAATATTAAGTATTTAGTGTCAAATTTGATCAAAATAAAAATAGTTAATCACACAATTAACTACTGAGAAAAAAATATTTGAATAGTTTGACAACCATAAATAATGAGCAACAATGGCTTCTAGAATAAAATAATAATAATAATAAAAAAAAGGACCTGAAAAATTTGTCTACTGAAAAAAGAAAGGCACAAAAAAATATTATATGATTTTAGATTACTCCTCATGTTGTCGTTTTACCAAATAAATTAAAGATAGACTGAATAATTGAGCCAACTATTGACATTTTTTAAACTAATTGGCCTGCAAAGTCAATCAACATTTTTTATTATTTTATTTTTTACAAATTTACAGGCACATCTACAGGCAGCCTCATCAGTTTGGCAGATGTAGTACAATGTTAGATGTCACCAATCTGTAGGCAGATAAAGACAGAACTGATAAACCTATCCTTTTGTCTCAAGTCATCAAATATTAATATAATTTTTTTATCAGATGCAAAAAGACACAATATCCACATCATATAACGGTTATCAGCTGTCCTGCACTCTAAATATCGGTATCAGTCATTGAAAAATCCATATCGATATGGGTCATATAACCAGCCTTCAAGATGTCCTGTTATACAAAATAAACTACCTCAACAGAGGAAATTCAACTCTATTTTGTGTCCTAGACTTCTTGGCCTCTGCCTTGTGCATTCATTTCATATAACGGGACACCTCAGAGTTAGTTATCCCTTACATATAATGTAATGTAATGTATACATTGTGAGACGTATCTTATCATGACGTTCCTGTTAACACCCAGTTCTAGTAGCAGCATTCAGGAAAAATGAGCTCATTAATGTTATTATTGCTAGCTCATGTTCCATTTCACACAATAAGATAAATCTGGATCTTGTGATACTGAATTTTATAAACACAGCTCAGCACTAACATTACAGTAATTACAGTAACATTCATGGTTACAAGTTTCGGCAGAACACGGCTGATAAAAGTCTCTGGCACAACACAAGCGCACTAAGTCTTACCTTCCCACCACTATGTCTACGGAAATAATCTTGCAACACAGAATAAATCCCAAACTATCTGGCATGAACACCGGCAGTCAAGCTAAAGTTTCTCCTTCCTTACTGTAATTTATCTCACAGTTGTCATTTTTCTGCAAGCTGTGGGACTAAGAGCTTCAAAGGTGCACTTCGCAAGCAGTTCATCAAGACTATAGCCAAGGCAGTTGTTTTCATCAAATGCACAAAGAGCAAAGTAGTCCAATGCACCATAAACCTGTTTGGACCGGAACCCTGAACCTTCATCCTAATGCTTGGTTTTTCCCCATCTGTGGCCTTCCATTCCCTCAGCAATCATCCCATCTCTCCAAACACGTTAATCAACCATGTTTCCCCCCCCATGTGCTCTGCTGGGAATCCCTTCAACCACACATTAAAGACACAAGATCAACATCAGACCTTCCAGTTTCAACTCTAACATTTTGGCACTGCTGGACTACAGTGTCTGCAACACCGACACTTGTTATAAATCCACTAAACTACAGTAGCTGCTGGTGATGTGGTAATGCAAATTGGAACAAACATCACAAGAGCTTCAGAGAAATATTCAAAAATAATACTTTTGTGTCGTAAATCTCAGACCTCTCAGCAAGTGGATTCAATTATGATTCTTAAGGAAACAATACAATGTATCACAATTTGTGCTGCTTTAGTGCTATGCATCACAATACATGTGTTACGACTCAATATACTGCAATACAGTTAACATGAAAAGATAGTGCAATCTTTTAATCTAGTTTTAGCAAATCTGTCAGTGGTGTACCCTTAACCTACTCGTCTTCAGGGAAGTAGAAAAGTCTAATGGCTGAAGAAAGATTACAACACAGCTATCTAGTGGTCAGGGGTTGAAACACTATATTGTGAAACACAAGTGTCTTGATATTGCTTTACATTCCTAATACATCAACAATTCCCAATTTAATTATTTTGAATATATCTAACTAAAGCGGGAATATATATTCTAAAACAATATATTACGACACATCTCCCATTTACTGTATAAAGCCTTGTTTCATGTTTGGTGTGCGCGGCGGAAGAATACACGGTTACGCTGCGGTTTCCTTTCATTATTAAACATATTTTATATGTGGTTTTTTGATAATTACTGTGTTAGGATAGGATAAGTGATTACAGTATGTTATTTATGTACAGTATTTACGTATGTCCCGACTTACACAAAATTCGGTTTACGACGCGAACGTAGGAACGGATCAACGTCGTAACCCGGGGACTACCTGTACCAAGTTTATGATTTTATTATTTCAGCTAATAATGAGCAAAAACTTGAATGCTACTTTAATCAATTTTAACCCTCAAAAATCCATAAAGTTCAGAACCAGATCAACATGAACACCATTTTAATCATTTTGATATGACTGCCATCAACCTGAATGTGTTAAATGTATTTTAATTACAACTCAAATTGTCTAAATCACCACCCTCCCAAAAATCACAGCCCCTAGTGTTTACAAGCCAATCTGTATTTTTAAAAGATTGATCTGCATGGGTATTTGCATAAGCCACACCCACTGCACTTCGATTGGCTGAACCCAGGTGGCAAGTTGGAAAAGAATAAATCAAATCCCAGTCACGCTGTTTGCCATCAACAGCCCAATAGAGCAAAAATTGACAGTGCTCTCTCTGGGTGAGTAGACGGCGCTCTCACTCTCCCTATCACTCTCACATTGCAATGTCCGCTGGCTCAGGCGTCTACCGATTGGTCCATTCAGAGCTGGGAATCCTGCGCTTTCCTCCGAGTGCGTTTACTCCCCAGTGACGGTGTATCAGTGGTAGTTCAAAAAGAGGTGGAGGCTGTATCACACGCAGCGGAGGAGGCTTATGCTTGTCTTCATCCTCCTAGAGTCAGGGGCAGGGTAAAGTGATGGGGAGAGTCCTAACAGATGCGATGGGCAAATTGGCTACTACTACATTGGGAAAGGGATAAAAAATTGGCAAAAATGAATAAATAAAATGAACACAGCAGCTGAAGAGTAAAAATGAATTTTTAAACTGTAATACATTTGAAAGATGTTTGCTGGACGGGTCAGAGGTCATTGCAGTAAGCATTCCCCCAGTGAGCTGGACTCATTACTTAATGGTGCATTTGTCCATTTCCTAAGGATGACATGCTGACCCCCACACCCATACTCATTCCCGTCCCTGGGACCAGATCTGGACCAGATGGGAGCTAAACACAAATAGCCAGACAAGAAAGACATTACCAAGACCACCATGTCTGAGGTAAAGAACACTCTGACTATGATTTAACAGCCTTAAGGCTCATTCCCATTCATGAGCCATGCTCTGATACATTCCTTAACAAAAAAAAAAACAGAGAAAGTCATGCTAATGGAGACAAATGCCCCACATGGAACTATAAGCAGTGACTGAAGCACCTCAAGATTTAAACACAGAGCTTGTAGCTCACAAACATATGAAACAAAAACGTCTTGGAGCTCAGTAAACAATAACTGATCATTTACATCTTTTTGTTGCAAACAGAAAAAAAACGTAATTTTAATGTTTGCATTTTAAAATAATCTCACTTTTATTCATATATTCATGCTCTAAACATGCTGCCAACTGATGCCAACAGACTCATGTTCCTCAGGCTGTGTATACTTCTGTTCAAAAGTTTGGGGTCAACCAGAATGTTCCATGACAACACTTTTTATTTCTTGTCATGAAATCTTCTATCTTCTATTGTCTTCTATGGTAGAAGGTTGAGATACGACAGCGTCAGATCAGTGTTGGTGTCTTTTTTAATTGTAGAGTGAGTTTACAGACTTTAGTACAGCTGTTTTCTCTCCACCAGATGTTTTCACATTTTGGACAATACATAATGGGATGTATGAATGTTGTGCAAGCATTAGAACAGGACCTTAATACATACATACATACATACACATTACACTTATATAGCGCCTTTCTAGACACCCAAGGACGCTTTACAATCAACACACTCCATTTACACACACCAGTGAGAAGCAGCAGCCAATCGCGCACAGCGTACTCTCAACCGGAAGCGACCGTCCACCTGGAGGACTGCATCGTGCACTAGGGGGATCACCCAGGACAGAGTGCCAACCATATCTGGGCATATACACAGACATACACATTCATACACACACATACACACCAGGGTAATTTTAGAGTAGCCAATTCACCTGATCTCCATGTTTTTTGGACTGTGGGAGGAAACCGGAGACCCCTGAGGAAACCCACGCAGACACGGGGAGAACATGGAAACTCCGCTCAGATGTGGACTCGAACCCAAGACCTCAGTGCTGAGAGGCGAACGTGCTAACCGCTAAGCCACCGTGCCGCCCAAATATATAATATATAATAATAAACACTCAACACTCAAGTAGAAGATATTAGCCAACAAACAACCTCAGTAAACATTATTAACACTGTTAGCGCGGATCCTACGAAATCCGTCGTCAGGAGTAAATCCCCCGCTTGGCCCGTTTTTTGAGATTCTGAGGAATGTCTG
>BRDA01008358.1:129183-145242 GCA_036984385.1 Crenuchus spilurus | reverse complement strand
CTAGATTCACTGGTTCTCCATATTTAACTCCTTCATGATGGTGATTTTCCTGGTTGGCCTGGTGTCTATGATCCTGATGAGGACGCTGAGGAAAGACTATGCCAGATACAGTAAAGAAGAGGAAATGGATGATATGGTGAGCTGAAGAGTTTTTTCCAGTTGAGCTACACTGCCTTTAAGAACAGTCCTTGCTAAATGAGGCAGTTGTTTAAATTGTTCTTGTGATGAATGTGAAGGTATATACTGATGGTGTCACAGTAGTTTTATTGGATTGATAA
Source organism: Crenuchus spilurus (assembly GCA_036984385.1). Lineage (NCBI taxonomy): Eukaryota > Metazoa > Chordata > Actinopteri > Characiformes > Crenuchidae > Crenuchus > Crenuchus spilurus. Next base: position 144,964 of record BRDA01008358.1, on the reverse strand, counting down.
TATTGTGAATATTGATGATATTCCTTCTGTATACAGGACAGAGATCTTGGGGATGAATATGGATGGAAGCAAGTTCATGGAGATGTGTTCAGGCCCTCCAGTCACCCCCTGATGTTCTCATCCCTCATTGGCTCTGGTTGCCAAATCTTCTCTGTATCCCTCATTGTCATTATCGTAGCTATGCTTGAGGATTTGTACACAGAGTAAGTCTCCAAAAAATGTATTTGTTCTGAAAAGTAGTGATAATGGATCATTACCAGGATAGTCATTTCAGTACAGTAGATTTTCTGAAGGACTTGCATCAAATAAACTAAGTTGAAGTTTGAAGTTAGGGTTGTAAAGTCTACCTTAAACCTTACATTGCCCATAGTTAGTTTAAAACTAATTTTTTTTTCTTTGCACCACAGAGTCTTGAAATATATTATAACTAGCATTTCAATGTGAAAATATTTTAAATAAGTTCACTTATAAATTATAGTGAATGATTAAAAACAAATTAATTTATGAATTGAACATTATTGTGTTTTATCATATTATGTTGACCGCAATTTTATAAAAGCAAGAGTAGGTGTTGCTGTGATTTTATAATGAGGAAGAAAGTTTGTTACTTCATTTTGCATTGTGCCAGAAATAATGACCGAGAGAGAGCCAAAGCCAGCTGCTTTCTGCCTCTTTGTAATGTTTGTTAATCACAGTGGCTCTGTTCTTGTCTCTTTTTTCTGGATTTCCGTTTGGTTCTACAGTTAGGGACTAGAAAAAGGTAACAGTCTGATTAAATACGTCATTGGTCGGTATAAATTATTCAGTCTTTTCACTTATTTGGCCAAATAATTTTGGTTCTCGAATGTTCAGTGCATCTCTAGTGAATACTTTTATATTTATGGTATTAAATAATTTGGGTTAGCATGTCATGTCACACTTCAATTGCCTATGGATATTTTCTGTAACACAATTTTGTTTTTGAGTAACATTGCAAACCCAGAAAAACAAATTAAATTAAAAACGAGCAGCCTGAGAATGGTGTACTATTTTTATTGTGCTTTTATACACATCAGCAGCTTAATAAAAAAAACTGGAGTAGAATTAACTTTTATAAGGTGAATTCCAGTCAGTGGCCTTAATCTTTATTTCTGCTTTAAGTTCAACAGTCCTAGTTTTTAGTTTAATCTGTAGCTGCTGTAAACTCCCTGAGGGTCCGTTTTTGCTCTGTTACTACTATTAGACAGATTCATATCTTTGTGGGTCATGTTGTTGCTTGAATTAGGATTGTTTTGCAACAATAACAGCAAATTAACAAGGTGTAGCATGTCATGTCACACACAGTCATCGCTTCGCGATGGTAGGCTGCACAGACGAGTCACTTCTCTCCAATGCCATCTGTCTCTGGTTGGTTGTAGCAGTCTAGCACCTAATAATCCAGTCCATGTCTTGATGTTATCCATCCAGGTTCTTCTTGGTCTTCCACATCTTTGGACTCCCTCCACAAGTCCAGTCATAACACTTCCTTCAATTCTCTCATGTGCTTCCTCATCACATGACCGAAGTAACGTAACTTGCGGGATTTAACATGCATCAGTAACTCCTTTTGAGTTCTAGCCATCTCATAGACTTGCTCAGTGGTCATCATCTTCATCCATGAGATCTTCAGCAACTTCCTGATGCACTTGTTCTCAAAAGCCTGAATACATCTTTCTTCCTCTTTCTTCAGTGTCCATTCTTCACATCAATATGTAGCTACTGTCTAGACAAAGACCTTCATCAGTCTTAGTTTGGTGTTGGTGCTAATTCGCTTGCTTTTCCACATCTTTGTCAATTTGACCATCACTAACATGCCCATGGCCATTCTTGTCTTGACTTCACTGGCACAGTCTGCAGCTTTTGTTACTCTGCATCCCAAATACGTGAAAGAATCTACTTGCTCTGGAAGTCTTCCTTCGACTGTGATCTTCAGTATATCTTCAGTGTTCGTCATCACATTTGTTTTAGCTTCATTGATCTGCATGTTATATTCCTTTGCAGCCTTCTCAGTGCGACTCACCAGCTCTTCTAGTTGTTCCTTTGTTGTGGCCAATAAGACGGTCATCTGCATATCTGAGATTAATAGTCCTTCCACCAATCTTGAAACCTCCCATAAATCCCTCTAGTGCTTTCCTCATCACTTGTTCTCCTAAGATGTTGAATAAACATGGCGAGAGGTTACATCCTTGACGGACTCCTTGTCTTACGGTGAACCATGCTGATGTGTGATCGGCGGTCCTGAAGGCTGCACGCTGCTGACTGTACAAATTTCTCAGCAGCTGGATCAGGTGTGAGGGGAAACCCATCTCCAGCATGGTTATCCACAATTGGTCATGTTGTACCATGTCAAATGCCTTTTTGTTAAATCAATAAAACAGAAATACAGTTCCTGGTTCCTTTCTCTTGCTTTCTCCAAGATGATCCAGAGGTTTGAGATCTTATCCCGAGTGCTTGTTCTTGGGCAATCTCACCTTCCAGCTTAGACTGCATTAAATATCACTCGCAACAAGATCTTGCTAGCATCTGAGACCAGTGTAATGGTCCTGTAGTTCTTGCACTGGAGCAAGTCTCCTTTCTTGGGCAGTGGGATGAAAAGTGATTGCGTCCATTCTTCTGGCCAAATTCCAGTTTCCCAAACTTACATACAGACCTCATGGAGCTTATTCAACGTTGTCTGTCCACCAAACCTGAGCAGTTCAACTGCCATGTCATCTGGACCGGATGCCTTTCGTGTAGCCAGTTCTAACATGGCATGCTTGATTTCTTCCTTCAGTGGTGGTGGTTCCTTTTCTTGAACATAAATCTGAATGTTATCTTCTGCACCACTGTATAGTTCCTTGACGCACCTTCTTTGGTTCCACAAGTTTTATGCCATCTTTGTCCTTGATGGCTACTGTGCGAGGCTGGAATGGTTTGGTGAGCTTCTTTACTATCTGAAATACAGGTCTGCTGTTCCCTTTCTTTGCATTTTCTTCCAGCTCGCAGCACAATGAGTCCAACTCGGCTTGCTTATCTCTTCTGAGCCTCTTCTGTACTTCGCTTCGCAGTTCCCTGTAACCACTGGAAGACTTTGTTTTTGCTTCACGCTTCTTCTTAATCCACTCAAAGGTTTTGCTGGTAATCCAGTTCTTGTTTGATGTGGTTCTTCTGTATTGTCTTCTTAGCAGCTTCCAGCATGACATTCTTCATTTGCTGCCATAGTTCTTCTATGTGTGTGGTTCTTGGAGTCTTGCTAAGTCTTCAGATCTGTTGGCAACCTCCACTTGGTACTGCAGCTTGAACTGCTCCTGTCTGAGTTTTCCAAGGTCCAGTTGAATTGGCTTCCTCACTTGTTTCCTTTTGAACCTCATCTTCAATGTCAACATCACGAGATCGTGATCAGAATCACAGTCTGCACTGAGGCATGTGCGTGCATTATTGATTGACTGTTTCCACTGCTTGTTGATCAGGATGTAGTCAATCTGAGCTCTGGTCTCTTGATCTGGGCTCTTCCATGTGTATCTGTGCCTGTTGTGTAGACGGAAGAGTGTGTTGCTGATGAACAACCCATGTTCATCACAGAAGTCTACCAGTGCTTGACCTCTATCATGAAGTTGAAGGAGTAGCAACATGACTATAAATTACACTAAACATATGGCCCTTTTTACAGAAGAGGTTAAAGCTATGCTGAGACTGTTGTCCTTGGTGCAACCATTTAAAATTTATGTTCACCTGCTGTTTACTAGAGGGAATGTAGGACTCATAGTCTCAAGAAAAGAAACTTTTTGGGCACCTTTTATATTGCCAGTATTTTTTGTATGACTATGATGCCATTTATATTGATCTTTGTTTTTTTTCTGTTTGTAGGAGAGGCTCCATGCTGAGTACAGCTATATTTGTGTATGCTGCCACATCCCCAGTAAATGGTTACTTTGGTGGGAGTCTGTATGCAAAGCAAGGAGGTGAAACTGAAACTAAATTAAATAACTATTTAATTTAGAACATGGGTGTGAAACTCCAGTCCTGTAGTGCCGTATTTCTGCAGTTTGGTGCTCTTCCTGATCCTTAGCCTCCAGGACTGGAGTTTGATGGTCCTGATTTAGAGCTTTAATGTCCATACTTACAACATGAACTGCTGTGAATTATGACCCTAAATGCAGAGAAAATACAGTTTGTTGTTAGAAATTGGAAGCAGCTTGTATAGAAGAATAACTTTGTACAATCAGAGTACAGTTCATAACATACAGAATTGTCTGACCCCTCATAGATTGTATTTATTTGTAATTTTACTCTCTCAGAGTAATGTTGATGCTTTTTGTGCTTTTTTTATAGGGAGGAGATGGATAAAGCAGATGTTTATTGGAGCATTCCTGATCCCAGCAATGGTGTGCGGTACCGCCTTCTTCATTAACTTCATTGCTATCTACTACCATGCATCTAGAGCCATCCCATTTGGCACCATGGTAAGTGTTTCCCAGGCCTATGTATTCAGTGTTTTTGTTTTATTGGTCAAATTTTCAAAATATCTCTTATCGTCTTTTTATTGTGATGGTTTTGTACTAATGCGTCTCCAAAAACTAGATTATGGTGAAAAGGTTTGTGTTCATAATTAAGAAGATTTTTGTTTTAATGTTGATACTGTTTGGATAGTCAGTTACTCAAACTCCTAAATATTCTAAAGTTCTGATTTTCATGAGTTATAAGCCATTTCAACAAAATATCAACATTTCAACAAAATTGTCACTTTGTGTAAAGAATATAAAATTTGACTATTTACCATTTGGAATTCAATTATGAACAAAAATGAACTTCACCATATTCTGTTTTAATGTGGTGCTGTACATGCTCCTGTTAAACTAGAAACTAGTTATAAATTAAGAACATTTTTAGACTGCATTATTTAATCTATTATCCAAAAGTAAACAGTTGCATATGATTAGGAGTAAAATTAGTTAATGCATGTATTTGTTGTTGTTGTTGTTATTAAATATTTGTGGGCTTGTTTTTACATCTTTGTTATTAAAACCTTCATGACAAATAATAGCATCTAAATTTTAAATTGTATTTTATTATACATATTTATTGCATATGTAAAATAAAAATGTTCCTGAGTGAAATTGAGTTTTCTGCTTTTATACATTAATTTGCTGAAAAATGTAGAACTATATTATTTCATTTTTATAACAACTGATTTATCCTCTTCATGCAGCAGTAATGTTGTGATGTGAATATTGATGTGGTGTCTCAGTTTCTATATCCCATCAAACTACTGAAATTATTTACCGTCCAGTCATTTAAACTTTAATTTTTGAGAGTTTAGACAGCTTCTGCAGAGTAGAAGAGTTGTGACATTTTAATATCTCTACATTTCCCAGGTTGCAGTTTGCTGTATTTGCTTCTTCGTCATTCTGCCTCTGAATCTGGTTGGTACGATCCTGGGCCGGAACCTCTCGGGTCAGCCCAACTTCCCCTGCAGGGTCAATGCTGTGCCCAGGCCTATCCCAGAGAAGAAGTGGTACGCTCCTTTTGCTTATAGTAGAGAGCGTCTGGTATTTTAGTCCCTTTGAAAAAGGATGTTCAAAATTGTTAGTTAATCTGGTGGCAGATACACTTTATTGAAATACGTCCTTTTTGTGAGTCTGTACAGTTTGAATTGAAATCTGCATCAGATTTGTCTCCAAATATGTTGCACATTTATATTGAGTTTGTCATTGGGTTCACTAATGCATAACAGTGGTTAATATTGGTGCATCTCCAAAAATTGAAAGTACGGTTGAGAGTACGCTATGCGTGATTGGCTGCCGCTTCTCGCCGGTGTGTGTATGTGGTTGAGTGTGTGTAAATGGAATTTGTTGATTGTAAAGCGTCCTTGGGTATCTTGAAAGGCGCTATATAAGTGTAACGTTCATTCATTCATTCAAAAATTAGAATATCGTGTAAAAGTTAATGTGTTCATAATTCATAAAGGTAAACCATCATATTTTATATTCATTACATGTACATAAGTTCATTGCATATTTCAATGCTATTTTTGTTTTAATGTTGATACTGTTTCAATAATAATTTAAGATTCTGGAATTTCATGAGCTTTAAGTATGAGCAGAAGTCAGCGTGTGCATAAATTCAGAATTGATGTCTCACCTATACATTGTTTTTCTCACTCTGTTAATCAGGTTCATGGAACCAGCTGTTATTGTGTGCCTGGGTGGAATCCTCCCATTTGGATCAATATTCATTGAGATGTAAGGCTCTTATCTCTGCCAGAGTTTTCTTTGTGCACATGAATTACACAGAACCAGTAAAGGGTCACTCAATAATAATAATAATAATAATAATAATAATAATAATAATAATAATAATTAATCTTTTATTTGTATAGCACTTACTTTATACGTACATGCAACTCGGTGTTTTACAGACAATTTCTCTGTTTCAGGTACTTCATTTTCACATCATTCTGGGCCTATAAGATTTACTACGTGTATGGTTTCATGATGCTTGTGCTGGTGATCTTGTGTATTGTGACTGTGTGTGTGACCATCGTCTGTACCTACTTCCTCCTCAATGCTGAAGACTACAGATGGTGAGTATCATGTTTTTAAAAAACATTGGCTTTGTATTTTCCCTCTTGTGGGTTGAACTTGATGATCTTGAAGGAATGATTGAGCCACATTAGTTCAGTTTGCTCATTATCACTGCTGTCTGGAGTTTGCTTGTTTTAGTTTTTCACTGAAGATTCAGAATAAATGTCTTGCTGTTTAGCGCTTATGTACATTTTCCGAACGTCATGTCTGAATGGCTACAATGTGCATGTGTACATTTTTCAAACCCTTCCATTTTTAAGTGTGGATACAAATTTTTTATTTTGTGAAAGGACAATTCTGTACATACAGCTTTTTAATGACTGAATTTCTTGTCATTTCTTTACAGGCAGTGGACAAGCTTTCTTTCTGCAGCCTCCACAGCAGTTTATGTTTACATGTATTCCTTTTACTACTATTTCTTCAAAACAAAGTGAGTGTCATTACATTTTCCTCCGAGACTATGGCAGCTAAAGATTAAGACTATTTTTACCCATTAATTCTTTTCTGTAGCGTGATGAATGTGTTTATGGCAAAATAAATGACTACTAATTATCTGCTACAGTTCTCTTTGTAACAGTCATATCAGAAAATTATGACCACCTACCTGATAGTGGGAGTAACTACCCTCAGTGGTGATTGCCACACTTTCCTGTTCATTATAGAGGTGAAGTGGTCCACTGTGGTGCATATATTGCACTTTACCACTCGCTGGAGTTGTTGACATCATTGTCCCATGTGGCACCACTGTTATGCTGTTGGGAGAATTGTGAGAAGTCCATTGTTGGTATACCTTCACTACAACTTTACATCAAGTTGGTGTTTTCTGAGATGCTGCCGCCACCACTGGTACCCTATTATCATGCCCTTTGGGACATCAGTCACATCACATCCTTTGCCCGGACACCCAGCAGCTTGACAACTCGGGCAAAAAATAGTGGTCAAAATGTTCTGATATGACTGATTGGATGTGCGAACTGCCTTTTCTGAATACAGACTGACTGATTGAATTTCCCCTCTGCAGGATGTATGGCTTGTTTCAGACATCGTTCTATTTTGGGTACATGGCTGTGTTCAGTACTGCTCTGGGTATAATGTGCGGTGCGTATCCTTCATAAGAGCTAAGCAGTTCACATTAATGACGTCTGTTTATTCTGCATGAACAGTGTTTAGGCTGCCATCCTGAAACTGTTCATTCTTAAATCTTGAACATATTCTAAGTGTGTTATGTTAAATGTCCCAACAGGAGCGGTTGGTTACATGGGAACAAGTGCCTTTGTGAGGAAGATCTACACAAATGTGAAAATTGACTAACATCTTTGCAGTTGTGCTGCGATCAGCCAGCATTTTCCCAGCAGGGGCGGGCACAAGTCTTTGGGGATTTTTTTTTTTGTTTTTTGTTTTTGCAAGAAGAGATTGTGATCTTATCTTGTACAAATCTAGTTTTCCATTTTCTCAGTGAATTCAAGGTTGAAAAATAGTGTACACAAAGGCAAAACGGAAGATGAAATAAACTAATTTTATTTTATTTTTTTTATTAACTGTTTCATTTTCTTTCCTCTGGAGCAAATGCTTAGAACTTATGCCGTTGAAAAATGGGAAAAATGTAAACCACAACCTTGGTCCTCTGACAATTGTATCCCACCCACTATCAGTGAACATAGACCTTTATGGATGGAATAGTCTAGCTCTCTTCAGTGAAGAGGCCAAAGTGTATTGAAAGCCTTTGTTCTATTATATGAGAATATTGGAGAGTTGGGTTTGTGTCCATGCTCCGACTTGTCTGTTTTGTATTACCGAGTTGTGTGATGCCATTGTTGTATTGTTTTAAACACTTGTTTTGAATCACCGAGAGTGTAAACATACTTTGCATTTTGAAAATGTTGGGATTTTTTTCCATCTTTTAAAAAAACATTAAGCTACCAGCTTTTGGGTAGCTTAGACTTACTCGTAGCACCATCCCCTCATAGCCCAAGTTTACACTAGCTAGTAAAATCAACTTAAATCATAATTTTGTTCAAGAATATCTTGGTTCTACTATGGGTTCCCTACCCAGGACGTAGGTAAATGTAGGACTGTTCAGCGGGGAGAGGTTTAGGTTGACCGAATGTTCAAAATTGGTTGTTTTTGAGGTGATCTTGTATTTTCTGGTTTAGTCTTACTTTTACTGTTGGGGTTTGAATGAAGTCTGCTTGTGAAGATAATATATGGATGGGGGTAAACATGTATATAACCTTAATAATGTAACTGTAGATGTAGATCCAAATGTATTTTGGTTGTACAGATTTATTACAGGGTGTTTTTTTTAAAGGACATTCAGTTTGTTTTCTTTTTCCCTCTTTCATTTTGGAGTTTGTGGTGGGCGGCACCGTTACATCTTTGCCTGTACTTGCATGAAGTCTTCACCTGAACTGTATGAAGTTTTTTTTTTTTTTTTTTTTCTTTTTCTTTGTAATTCCTGAGACACTCGTGTTTGCTGACCCTTCGTCATTTGCATCTTGTGGAAGTCTGTCAAGTGCTTCATTAACTTTGTGCTGCTTGTAGAGGAGCTTGTTTTTTATTTTCTCATTTATGATTTAAAGCTTTAAATGGCTCTCCGTAAGCTGGACAGCCGCCTCCCTCACGTGAACCATCATGTCCGTTACCGGAACCAGCGTCGTGAACGTTGGACACATGCCGAGTTTCTGCAAGCATACTGAAGTGACATTCTTGTACGCTTTACTAGATGTTTTCATTGCTGTAGGATGTGCTACCACAGCACTCCACCTTCTCCCCCCCCCTCCTGCTGTGTAAATACAGTAACTAAAGATGTCTGAGATGTGGCAAAGCCTTTTTTTTCTAATCCCACAATCCTTTCAGAATCCAATTGATTTCTGGTTCCTCACGTCATGAATCCTTGTGATGTCTGAACGGACATTTTAAACATGCTATACAAACAAATGTGCTGTAAAAAGAGAAAAATAAACAATGTTTATGTACAAAGGTTATATAGGCATGGTTTGACTTCTAAAAGTGAAGTTTTCTTTCCTTCCCAAGTCTTCAAGACAGCTGAACCAGGAGCCACACTTGAGACTTACACACATTTTCTCTGTAATTGCACTTTCCAATGAATAGAATAAAGAATGGTGTGATGGCAGTTTCATCTGTCCTTTACATTTGAGTCCAAAGACATTTAAATATCTAAATTGGTACCAGCCAGCATCAGAAAAGCTTTTATTAGGACAATGTGCTAAATACAATGAACAACAAAAATAGGCGTTATGAACTACATGTGATTTACATACCAGAGATAATCTATCAGGACTTTTTAAACTTTGTTCATTAGCAGCTCTCACAAAATTCTCAGTTAACCTTCTCAAAGTACTCCTTGGAGCCCTCAGGAGTTGGTTTGATCTACAATCAAAGGAAACTGCATTAAAAATTATTCAAAAATGACTTTTGGTAAAGTTTTGCATTTTGCTTAGTAATTTCAACGGGTAATTCTTAAAGCCTTACTGTTGGTGATTTTGGAGTCCAGCTGGCTGGGCAAACCTCTCCGTGTGTCTCCACAAACTGGAAGGCCTTAACAAGACGCAGCGTTTCGTCAACGGAGCGTCCCACGGGGAGGTCATTGATGCTCATGTGTCTGATTACTCCATTAGGATCGATGATAAACAGGCCCCTACAGATGTAGTTAATGGAAAATATTGCGCAGTAAGAAAAACGTGAATATCTCAAAGGTTTCAAAACGGCTGCTTCAAAATACTGGCTCTGAAGTAAACATGTCAGTTACAATTTTCTAAATGAAAAAGTAACAGGTGCATCTAATCAAAATGGAATATCATTGAAAAGTTCATTGTAATTCAATTAAAAACAAGAAACTCAGATTCATTACACACAGATTGATATATTTCAAGTGTTTATTTTAATGTTGATGATTATGGCCAACAGCCAAAGAAAACCCAAAAGTCATTGTCAAAATTAGATTGTATAAGAACAATGAATAATTTTTAATACATAAATGTTGGCCTGCTGAACACTATGTACAGTATATGCACTCAGTACTTGGCCGGGGATCCTTTTGCTGGATTTACTGCATCAGTGCAGCGTGGCATGAAGGTGACCAGCCTGTGGCACTGTTGAGGAGGTATGAAAGCCCAAGTTTCTTTGATAGCGGCCTTCAGCTTGTCTGCATTGTTGGGTCTGGTGTCTCATCTTCCTCTTGACAATAGCTCATAGATTCTCTGGAGTTTAGGTCAGGTGAGTTTGCTGGCCAATCAAGCATAGATACTGTGGTTATTAATGCAGGTGTTGGTACTTTAGGCAGTGTCGGCAGGTGCCAAGTCCGGCTGAATAAATGGAATGCACATCTCCATAAAACTTGTCAGCAGATGGAAGCATGAAGTGCTCTAAAATGTCCTGGCATACAGCTACACTGATTTTGGACTTGATAAAACTATGGACCAACACCAGCAGGTGACATGGCTCCCCAAACCATCACTGAAATACTGCATTTAATTTGGAATTTGGAGTGTTTGGAGGAAGAGTGCAGAGGCACACAGTCCAAGCTGCTTGAGGTCTAATGTGAAGTTTCCACAATCAGTGATGAAATGAATTACTTAAATAAATTAACTTTTCAATTATATTCAAATTTGAGATGCACCTGTACATACATACAAACAAACAATACCTCAAAGCTATTCCTGGACCCTCTAGTAGGACTCCATAGTCTCTGGAGACCTGTTTGTTGAGATCAGCCAGCAGGGGGATGTGGATTTTCCCCAGTCCTCCAGTCTATAGGTAAACAGGCCAAAGTTCAGCTGGGATTAGCAGTTAGACCTGCTGGGTTTTCTAAAGCTCATTTAAACACCCAAGTCTTGTTCACCAACAGTACCTTCTGACAGGAGCAGGTGTGCCTAAATGGAGTACATTATAATATAATATACACTCACTGACACACAAAGCTTGTATCTACACTCATTGTTCCTTTCAGCTCCACTTTGTACTTCTACAATTACAGACTGTAGTTCATCTGTTTCTCTGTATACTGTTCTTCAATGGTCAGGACCCCCACAGAGCTGGTGGGTCATTCTCAGCACTGCAGTTACACTGATGTGGTGTTGGTGTGCACTGAGTGAGCTGCTGGAGATTTTAAAACACTGTTCACTCACTGTTCACTCTATTAGACACATCTTATTGGTCCATCTTTTTATCTGAATAATTAATAAGAGATGGTATGTTAATAAATAAGAAATGGTAGATGGTTAATTGGGTTGGCAGCTATTACCCAGCCTCTTGGTTACTAAGCTGTTCATTAATCTCACCACTGAACTCGAGTCTGCAGGTGTTTCTCTTCTGAGGCGCTGAATCCACAGACGTCTTTGTGTTACTTTATTCAGCAAGAAATACAAATCCCAAAGTGTTACCAGGTTTACATTACAGCCCTACATTTAGTACTAAGCATCACCATTTCTAAGGGAAATCAATCTGATAAATGTTATCCACCTGGTCTTCCACCAGTGTCTTCAAACTTTTTGTTTACAAACATGATTTTGTTCTGTAGATGTAAAGTCAGAGACAGTAGCTCATGCTGCTCTGTTGGTCTTCTGTTGGCTGGTTGGTGCACTATTTTCACTCCAGCAGTGACACTGAGGTGTTTAAAAACATCAGCAGCTCTGCTGTGTCTGATCCACTGTAACACACACTAACACACCACCACCACCACATCACGGTCACAAAGAATGATCCACCTGCTCTGTGGTGGTCCTGCCCATTGAAGAACAGGCTGAACAAAGTATACAGAGAAACAGATGGACTACAGTCTGTAATTTTACATCTACAACGTGCGTAGATGGAAAATGTACGTAAATACAAGCCATGCGCACCTAATGAAGAGGCCAGTGAATGCAGTACTATACCTTTCTAGGAGTGTTGGTCCAGGCCAGGTGAGTAAAGTGCGAGTCCACAGACACACCCACCACCTCACAGTTAATATCATGGAACTCACTGGCCTTGTCACTAAATGATATTATCTCAGTTGGGCACACAAATGTACTGAAAAGGAGATAAAAGCAAGAAATTATGAATTTTTCTGACTCGCCAACCACAACAAAAAAACAGGTCAAAGTCAACGAGGAGATCTGTTTGTCAAGTTAACTAGTTTGGAACATTACATTAATAAGTCCTTAATACTGTGATAATGTATATGACCCCACGCACGGCTGTTTTACTGATCTAGATGGGTTTTATTGCTTTATTGTCCTTTACTCATCTGAACTTTCACAACAGAAATGATCACATTTAAGATTTCCCACCAGTACACTACAAACTTTTAGTGAATATGAACAATGAAGTGGTGTCCAATACCAGTCAATAAATAACTTACAAATCGAGTGGATAGAAAAACAGGACCAGGTATTTGCCTTTGTAGTCATCTAGGCTGATATCTTTGAATTCTCCATTGTGGACAGCCGTACCCTTGAAGTATGGTGCATGCTGGGTGACTGCCGGTGCCCATTTAGCAGCACCTGGGGAAAAATTCATTTGGTTGAGTTTTGGAACTGAGCAGTTCAAACAAACAATAAGTGGATAATCTGACACATACTGATGGAGAAACAGGCTTTCGGTACAGGACATGGGAGGGGTCTCCAAGCCCTGATCACAGATGGCTTATTCCAGGACAGGGTCCGCAGTCCATTAACTGCTGTTCCTGTGGCCTGTAGATAAGAAACATGAGTGTGAGTCAGCAGCCTCAAATTCACAAGCTTTCAATGAAAAGAAACAACTTTAGAAGCACAGGTGTGGGCACACGGGTGCAGAAGCACAGGTGTAGCTGAACATTTAAACAGGCTGCTGATCATGTGATCTTTATCTGTATTAGAGGTTAAATAAGCTCCAGTGACTGCGCCACTCACTGCACAGTCAACACAAGCACGACAGAAACAGAATAACAACACAATATCCACCAACAACACAGCTTAACACAACATGTCAGTCATCTAAACACACTACAGTAACAGATTAAACACATGAACACTCACACATGTCCTCAAAAGTCTCCCAAAGCTGGCTGCCATCTTACAAGTGCTGAAAACGACTCGTGAATGAATCATTCTTTTGAAATGAATCTTTTGTATCAGTATCAGTGTATCTGTAAAAACCGATTCACCAGTTCAGCTGAATCAAGTAGAGGCCATTCACTGGTGCATCTAAAAAATCATGAAAACGTGCTTTTCTGTTCATAATTTAATTCAAAAGGATAAATTCGTATATTTTATATATTTTACATATTTCAAACACTTTCTGTGTTTTATTGTTGCTCGGTTTGTCTTATAGCTGGAAATCCAGAATCCATCCAGAATTTGTGTTTCATTTGTAAATCAGCTCCTAGAGTCTGGAGGAAGAGTGGAGAGACACACAATCCAAGTGTCTGAAGTCCAGTGTGCAGTTTCTGCAGTCTGTGATGGTTTGAGGTGCTGGTGTTGGTCCACTGTGTTTTATCAAGTCCAAAGTCAACACAGTCGTCTACCAGAAGATTTTAGAGCACTTCATGCTTCCATCTGCTGACAACCTTTATGTAGATGCTCATTTACTTATCCAGCAACTGCCCACAGTGCCAACACTACTACTGACCATATTACTGACCAACACATAATATGTCACTTTATGTGTACTGAATATCAAACATACGTTTGTCTTTTAATTATGAACAAAAAATAAGCGTTTCACAATATTTTCAGTTGATATAGGACTATACTTCAAAACCACGCAGCATTAGTTTGCTTTGGCATTGTTTCATTCAAATCCGCTGTCTCAGATCACAACAGACTCGCTTTGACGTTTGAATCAATGAATCATTAGACGGACAGAAAAAGAATAGATTCATTCAGCTGACTCAACCATTGGAATCAACGGTCACTGGCCAATCACCTCGAGCGTGCTGCAGCTGCGCAGTAGGCGCGCACCTACGTCATCAGTACGCGGAACTCGAATTAGACAGCAGAGACATGCGCGCGCAGTTGTGACCTCCAGTCATTCATAATATTCAGATATCAGGTCTAATTTTGATAGTTGGCACATGATTTGAGACGAATATTTAAAGCCACGTGAGCTGAGATGGATGTGAATCTGCAGTACTGGCAGAACAGCGGACAGGTAATAACACTGGCTATTAATATTCATTAATGATTATTATTTAATAGTAATAACCTGTCTGCTCCTCTTTTTTCTAGTCTTTCCTCAGCAGAGTTCGCCTTTGGTTCAATCTTTTAGACCCAATCTCCTTACTGGCCTCTGATGTGAGTAACAGCTCATCTATCTCTGACCTCAGATTAGGATTAAGATTAGGTTTATATTATACTGTAGTCACAGACAACCACAGGGAAACATGAATGAATACATTAGGTGTGGTGGTTATTGGTCTGGTCTTGTGACCGGAAGGTCACTGGTTCGATCCCTGAGCAGGTCATGACTGAAGTGCGCTTGATCAAGGCACCTAACCCCCAACTGCTCCTCGTGCGCCGTGGATAGGGCTGCATGGATGGGTTAAATGCAGAAGTCAAATTTCTCCTGAGTTTCAAAATACATTCTCACTGACACCGATGTTGTAGTGTGTGTTGAGTGGATTGGACACTGTTGGCTGATCGCTGCAGTAGTTTTACTCCAGCAGTGACACTGAGGTGTTTAAAAACAGCAGCAGCTGTGCTGTGTCTGATCCACTCTAACACACACTAACACACCACCACCACCACATCAGTGTCACTAGGTATTATCCATTTGCTCTGTGGGGGTCCTGATCATTGAAGAACAGGGTGAAAGGAGGCTGACAACAAACATTTTGTTATTTAGACATATGTGTTCAGTCATTTGTTTGACTTAATAACTTTATTACATGTCACAAGGCTCAATTCTAACATTGTGTCTGTTTTTGTTATTTAGCAAATTAGAAATAAAAAAGAAAAGAAAAATCATGAAAGTCTTTCCAGATCAGATTAGGACCCATGAACAGATCTGCTTTAGTTTTCATCTTCAGAGACTTTTAATGAAATACCTTAATGTACAGACACAGGAGTTTTCCTTCAGATTAACGGAGCATTTCACACTGATTTTGAGTATTGTAGTTTGTAGACACTCTGTGAAACCTTGTATAGATCATCTGTGTATAGTTAATGTTCTGTATAGTTTTTAATGGTATTATAATGGTTGTGAGTGTAAACTTCTCAACA
>BRDA01008358.1:76280-129083 GCA_036984385.1 Crenuchus spilurus | reverse complement strand
CTTATGACATTTATGACATTTGTTCTTTGTATCTGTAGGTTGATAATGCCTGGAAACTGTCTCTGGTAAGTATCTATTGTGTTATCACCATAAATACTGTCATATATGAGCACATCCACAGTACTGGGAAAGAGTTCTGGGACATGGAACTTAAAAATTTAACTTGTCACAAAATGTGTGAACATGTCCAAGTTTTTTTTGAAAATCAGGTCATTTAAAGGGGACATATGTCTCTTTTTAAACATGTTAGAATAGTTCTGTGGGCTATACAAAACATGTTCTTTGCACAGAATCACTTTCACATAAAGAGATATCACCAGCTCTATTCTTGCCAGTTTCAGTCTCTTTCAGAATGAGCTGTTTAAGGGTTCTGTCACTTTTATGCAAATAATCTGTTGCTGGCTGCACCCACAGAATCACACAACACAGAGACGCTATCCAATCATATATATGTTTCACCCTGAGTCGGAGTCAGAGCAAGAAGTAGAGGAGCCACCTGCACACACACTCACTCTCTCACTCTCTCTCTCTCACACACTCACACACACACACACACACACACACACACACACACACACACACACACACACACACACACACACACTCACACTCACACACTCACACACACTCACACTCACTTGCAGCCTTACTTTATTTTTTTCACCATTCGCAAATGCAGCCCACAGTGGTGGATCTTCTACTGATCTAGTGGGCTCTGGTGGGAGTTGACCTGCGAAGGGGTGGTGCCAGGTTGGTTTTATGCAACTGTCCTTTTTGGGATGTTCAAATGACTCATAGAAGCATATGATTCCTGACACCAAAATCTTTCAGCTGGCTCATAGAAAACGTTTTTTGTTTTTACTCCTGGTGTGTTTACAAAAACAAAAATACATAAAAAGTGAGTTTTGCATAATATGTCCCCTTTAATTAAAGTCTTGTTAAATCTACAGATGGTGAAACACTTAAAAATGTTGTTTTTGTTGTTCTGTGTAGTTGTCTGTCCATGCTGACAGTGGAACAGTGATTTCTCCAGTTTTTCGTCCTCAAGGTAAACATAACTGATGGTTTATACACACTGTGTTCTGTCATAAACTGGAAGACACTGGAGGTCAGTAGTCTAGCTGACCTAAATTTACCTAAACAACTATTATGATCTTTTAGTACCAACTTATTCAACTTCTTTCTTAGCTTTTCTGCCTATGTCATTTCCTTTGGTGAGTGTTGATGATTTAATATACAACATATGTTCACTTTTCTCATTAATTATTCAGTACTTTATTAATATTGATTAATAAATGTATAATTCATTATTTTGTTTTTGCTCTTCAGGTTGTGGCAAGCTTTTTACCTCATAAAGAAGTGAAACTTGCCCTTCTCTGGCAGGTAATGATGCTCATTTATGTTTATGTTCAGTTATTGCTTAAAATGGTGATGATTTGTATGACTAAGTGTGTGGATCTTTTATATTCAACCTGCAGTTTATTCTTCAGAGTTACTGTGCTGGATTCAACCACGCTAACAGAAATGCAACCGCTACACCGGTAACTCAGAGCGTTTAATCATAATCCTGCAAAATCAGACCAAGATGAAGAGTTTGTTTGTAAAAACAGATCTGTGTTTGTATCATTTTTGTGTTTCTGAATGTGAAAGTGCTTGTTGCTTTTTACATTGTGTGTACATTTCTTAATGACTGGACCAACAAAAATAGCCCAAAATGACTTAATGACATCTCATTCCATTGACTTCCATTAAAAGCAGAGCAGCTTTTTTCTTCTCCTGTAAAGGCCTCTTTTGGAGAAGCTCTGCTGCTGCAAACAAACTCTTCAAAAAATAACTCCTTTGATTTCTCCTGTAATTGTGTTATTTGAGCTTTTTCTAGAATAGATTTCTAGATTTGTATACCTTGTCTGTCACTTTTGTCAAAGAAAATAAGCAGTGAAATGTGACGTCTGTATTTTTAAGGGAAATAAAACCTCAGTGAAGCAGTCTTTACTTATTTTCGGAGCAGTTACATATTCAGCGGTTGCAGGGGTGAGTTTTGTATGCTTTTTACAATATAGACTCTCTGAAATGTCTCATATTGTATGTTATTCTCAGATAGTTTAACTTATTTACTGATTTTTAGGCCCTTCCTCAGTTTATCATCCAGCGTCTGGGGGTCATCAGTACTGCAGGTCAGGCCTTCTGTAGGTCAGTGGTGCCTATTCCACTTTCAGGTCAGTGAAGCAGCCTTCTGCACCAATCAGTCCTCTAACAAACACTCCTCCAGCATGTATTTACAGTCCTTTACACTCACATTCCCTGCTGAGCATTATCTGTGGTGTGTGATTAAGATATAATGAACTGATATTGTCACTGATTTGAATACAGTTCATGAGTTGTCTGGTCAATCAGTCACAGCAATAGGATGGTCAGTAGTAGTGTTGGCACTCTGGGCAGCTGCTGGGCATCTCCATAAAGCTTGTCAGCAGATGGAAGCAGGAAGTGCTTCAGATACCTTGTATTCTCCACTCTTCCTCCAGACTCTAGGAGCTGATTTACAAATGAAACACAAAACTGACTTTCATCTGAAAAGAGGACTTTGGAGCACTGAGTAACAGTCCAGTTCTTTTTCTCTTTAGTGCAGGTAACACACTTCTGATGTTGTCTCTGCTTCAGGAGTGTTGATATTAGTAATGTGACAGTTGTAGCTCTGAGAGATACACAGTATTTATACTGTTTATAGTCATTTACTCAAACTCACCATCACATATTCTAATCATTTGAGATACTAATGAGCTATAAGTCATACTGATCAACATTTAACAAAAAGCCTTTAAATGTCACTTTATGTGTGATGAATATGGAATAATGTTTTGTAGCTGCTTTAGCTGCCTTCAGCGTGATGGTGGTGAGAAGTGAGGAATCAGATAATGGAGTACAAATCTTTGACTCTAAAGGGAATGTAGTCGGTGTCTCAAAGGAAGCTGGATCTAAGGTGAGGTGGAGAATGTTGTGACAGTTTTCAGTACTGTCAAAGTATTAATAACAGGATTTGCATTTTAATGAAATAAATGAGCATTTCTAATTGTATTTACATAGATTGGTATGTCAGCCCTGTTGTTTTGCTCACAGGCTGTAAAGGAGACGGCTGTATCTCGAGCAGCCCTTTTTGGTACCACTGCAACTCTGCCCACTCTTCTCGTCTACTTTCTGAAGAGGTTCTCCTCAGCATCCTTACAAACAGATCTCATTTACACGTCAGACACCTGAGAGAATCAGTAACTAAACCTGTGTCTGTGTTTTCTGTCTCAGGACCAAATTTGGCCAGAGGAACCCAATGATGGTAACTCCTATTAGACACATTAGCACTGTCTTCATCCTTGGCTTGATGATCCCGGTGTCCTTCAGTCTCTTTCCACAGCTTGGCAAGGTAACTCCTCCTCCAGACATTTTTAGACTTGATTTGCTCTTTAGTTTATTTAGTAAATTATAGAATTAGTGTTAATGCTGTACACAAGCTGCTAGATGGTCAGTTACTGAACGTTTTAATGGATATTGTTGTTTTCCTTTCTGTAGATTGAAAAGCAGCAGATAGAGAAGAATCTGCATGTTTTAACTGAAGATGAGCAGCTATTTTACCACAGAGGGCTTTAACCGGCACTGATCACACTGTGTACTCTTCTGCACTTGTTTCAGAGCAGGGATCTTCAGAGCTGGTCCTGGTATCCAGCAGTTTTGTGATTTCCCTGCTCAGACACACCTGCCAGTTCACAGATCAGTTTAACCAGGTGTGTTGAGTTGCAAATTCATCAGACTGTGCTGAATTCTGCAGAGCCACATTTAAAGATCTGACTTACGGTTCTTGAATACGAGTTTCACATCTACCAGAATTTTTGCAATGGACCTACATGGTAAACAAGATGATACAGTCTGCATTTGAGTGACATACAATAAATCATCACTTTTGACAAAGAGAAGACTGAGCTTTTGATTTAATAGCTTTTTTATGCTGAATGAACAAAGCTTTGATAAAATGGTTTAACAAAATACTGTTGATATTGCTGTTATTACAGTTCGAGTGCACATTTTATATTCATATTTCCATTATATATGTGTGTTAATCTCTGTTAATTCATTCTGAAATCTTTACTTTGGGGCTAGTGACCTGACAAACATATTAGCATATTGCATCTGAACATATGAAAATATATCAGTGTATAGTTTACAGACAAATGTAATTGAAGACAGTGCAGAGCAGTAACAAAGAGGATAAAGAGCTCTGAGAAAAGGAGAAAGTAATCAAAAATACTGGATAAATACACAATATGTCTGCTGTTATAATCTCAAAGTTCTACATATTGTGCTCTTAACCTTCCACAGAGTGCAGTTATAAAGCATGAATCACATTATTCAGAAGACTTCTTTACAAAAAGTGCATGATTAAGCTTCATATAACACTACTTTCAAAAGGAATTTAGTATTTAATGTTAATGCTTTTATTTATTATAAGGCATAAGAGAAAACCGCAGGCCTTTCAATTTTGTTCAGATCATCAAAAGTGAGATTAAACCATCTTTATTTTCACAGCTATGTAGAAGAAGCTTCCATCTAGCCTTTTTTTAACTCCAATATCAAAGTGAATCTTAGAAATTCAATTTTATACACTAATAATTTTTCACCTTTACAGTCACACAACAAAATAAACAGGACATTAAGAAAAGTTCATTTTTTCATAATTTATAAATCTGTCTAATCAGACAATAATATGATGGTCAGTAATAGTTGGCACTGTGGGCAACTGCTGGAAAAGAGCAGCAGATGGAAGCATGAAGTGCTCTAAAATCTCCTGGTAGATGATGTGTTGACTTTGGACTTGATAAAACACAGTGGACCAACAGCAGCACCTCAAACCATCACAGACTGCAGAAACTGCACACTGGACTTCAGACACCTGGTATTCTGTGTCTCTCCTCTCTTCCTCCAGACTCTAGGAGCTGATTTACAAATGAAATACAAAACTGACTTTCATCTGAAAAGAGGACTTTGGAGCTCTGAGTAACAGTCCAGTTCTTTTTCTCTTTAGTGCAGGTAACACACTTCTGATGTTGTCTCTGCTTCAGGACTGTTGATGTTAGTGATGTGACAGTTGTAGCTCTGAGAGATACACAGTATTTATACTGTTTATAGTCATTTACTCAAACTCAATCAATATTCTACTGATTTCTTGCTTTGATGAGCTAGGAGTCATATTTATCATTAAAACACAGAAAGTGTGAAATATGTCACTTTATATGTACTAAATATAAAATATGACTGATTACTTGAAATAAATTATGAATAAAAATGAACTTTTTCCAAAATATTCTAATGTTTTGATGTATGACTGTATAGAACATTTTTTATTGATAAAATAGATGGACACATTCTTGGTCAGTGAAGCTACATAATGTTTTTGTCTGGCTGTGACTAGCCCTGCTATGTCCTACAATGTTACATCATAAAATCTCTATAAAATTCTCTGTAAATTCAGTTTGGCAATTACATGAATTAGTAAATGGTCACATGGTGATTCTGTGCTCTTGTGAGAACTGAAGCACCTCAGTGGTTCACAGAGAGCTGTGACTGGTTAGACCTTCAGAAGTTGCTCAGCTGCAGCCAGGTGAAAGAGGAAGTTTTCGGTGGCTGGAGGGAAATGACGTTGCTTTAGTGTCTCCAGAGTCAACTTGGCATCCTCTCCATCCTTGGCTAGAGATACTAAGTTACTGAGGATCTCCTTGGTCTTCACTGAGATGTCCTGATGAAAGAAAAAAGAATATTGACAGACCTGTAGTCAAAAGTTTACTCCTGCTGCTGAGCTCTTTAAATGAGTTCACCTTGATAACTTGAACATCTGTGTGGTCGGCGTCCTCTGCAGACTGGACAATGAAGTGGCCGATCTCTTTATGCAGTTTGCCCATAGCCATGACCTCTGTAAGGGGTAAAATAATAATTACACACACGGTGACTCTACAGTCATTTCTAAACCAAAGAACAAAATCTTTTACTGGAATTCAAAGTAACATTTCATTTTTTATATTTTAATATGTTGTAGTCATTTTGAGCCATTTCTACAGGACCACTGCAAACAGTACTTTTGTCATGGATAATATGCATCCATCCATTATCTTCTGCTTAACCTGGTGCAGGACAAGGCATTACATCTTAGTTAAACCCAGGAAAGAGCTCCAATCCACTGCTGGACAATTTAGAGTACCCAATTCACCTGATCTCCATGTTTTTTGTGGGAGGGAAATGCAGACTCTGGAGGAAACCCCTGCACACATGGGGAGAACAAGGCAACTTCACCCAGATGGGGACTCAAACCCAAGACCTCAGTGCTGGGAGTTGAACATGATAACTCCAAACCTCAATGCCAACCATCATCGATGGTATTAAGTAGGAAATAACATCCTAATACAAAGTAAATTCATCCCTCACATAAAACATGTATGTATATACTAGTGCATCTCCAAAAATGAGAATATGGTGAAGAAGTAACCTACACTGTCATATATTTTATATTCATTAAAGACAAATTTCAAGTCTTTTTAGTTTAAATGTTTGAATAGTAATTTACTCTAAACAAAATATTCTAATAAACTGAGATTCTGGATTTCTGATCTTCATGTTCAAAAGCCAAACATTTCAACATTATAACAATAAAGGTTTGAAATATCTCACTTAATGTGTAATGAACAGAAAGTATGTGACAGTTTACCTTTTATATAATAAACACAAATGAACCAAATTCTACGGTTTTGTGGTGGAACTGCATATGTAAGGGAATCTATACTTAAAACTCATAAACCAACCTGTTTATCCTACCAAATGTATGTTTAAATAGAAGCTGATTTGAACATTTTAAGCAGGTTTTAAGTCTCTCACCTTTGGCATGTTGAGAAATGGTGATCTCACTGTCTGGAAGATTCACAAAGACATCATAAAGATCTGATCTGTTGGTAACCTCAGGATCCACAAATCCTGCGACGTATCCTGAGAATGAACAGAGACCAGCTTCATTAACCCAAAAACTCCTCAAATTAATATCACATGGGGCTCTATATGTAAGAAAATCTTATAATTCTGATAAACACATCTTGACCTTATGTGAGCCACAGCAGCAGGGTTGACATAGTGGCTATTACCAATAATCAGAGTCAATATGAAAAGTTAATTATTTCAGTAATTCAGTTCAAAAAGTGAAACTCATAGATTCATTACACATACCGTGATCTTTTTCAAGCATTTATTTCTTTTAATATGGATAATTATGACCTACACCCAATGACAAACCAAAAGTCAGTATCTCAAAAAAGTCCAGTTCAAAAAATTATTTTTAATATATAAATGTTTGCCTACTGAAACGTATGTACAGTATATGCACTCAGTACTTGGT
Organism: Crenuchus spilurus; assembly: GCA_036984385.1. Taxonomy (NCBI): domain Eukaryota; kingdom Metazoa; phylum Chordata; class Actinopteri; order Characiformes; family Crenuchidae; genus Crenuchus; species Crenuchus spilurus. Next base: position 121,666 of record BRDA01008358.1, on the reverse strand, counting down.
TATTAAAGCAGGTATTTTTGGCAGTGTGGGCAGGTGCCAAATCATGCTGGAAAATGAAATCTGCATCTCCATAAAGCTTGTCAGTAGATGGAAGCATGAAGTGCTCTAAAATCTCCCGGTAGATGGCAGCACTGACTTTGGACTTGATATAACACAGTGGACCAACACCAGCAGATAAGATGGCTACCCAAACCATCACCAATTGCGGAAACTTCACACTAAACCTCAAGCAGCTTGCATTCTGTGACTCTCCTCTCTTCCTCCAGTCTCTGGGACATTGATTTACTTTCAGTGATGGTTTGGAGAGCCATGTCAGACAAGCTGAAGGTTGCTATCACTATAAGCAGCACTAACACAGCAACAGTGCCACATGATCAGCTCCATGCCACGCCGCATTAATGCAGTAATTCATGCAAAAGTACTGAGTGAACATACTGTACATACTTTTCAGTAGGCCAACATTTATGTATTAAAAATAATATACTTTTTGAATTGAATTAGTGAAATAAATTAACTTTTAGATGATATTCTCATTTTTGTAGATGCATCTGTAGCTGTCACAGTTGATATTTCCATGCTGATAAAATCATTTTTGTCATCTATGTGCACATTAGATAAAAATGTTATAATAAAACAGGCTTTATTTAGTCTGGCTCAATGTCTCACCCACAGTACTGTGATTGGTGGAAATGTGAACCACATGTGGAGTAAATCTAATCGAACATGCTTTTGAATAGTGTTATTAAGGCACAATGGACACTTGGACAATAAATCGGATTCTGATTCAAAAACAATTTCTAAAGCTCAGATGTATTTACATTTCTGAAACAAGACAATCCAATCCAAATCTCAGCTCAGAGAATTAAATTGAATTACATTGCATTTAATGGAGATATCAAGGTACTCATGAACTATGACATATACAGTCATACATCAAGAAAAATCCTGAAAAAGTTCATTTTTGTTCTGAATTTAATTTCAAAAAGGTCATCTATTTATCCATTACACATAATGTGACATATTTATGTTTTTTTTTAGTTTGACTTATAGCTTATAAGGTAATAAGTAATATCATGGTCTATAGTAGTTTTGGAACTCTGGATAAACAAAAATGATCTTTTTCACCATATTCTTATTTTCTGACACACACAACTGAATACTCTGAAATTTCAGTCTCCTACAAACCTGTACACAGTCTGAGGTTGTCCAGCTCTCTGTCCTCCAGGTGAACGTAGGGATGCAGAATGGACCAGTCTTTACGATGCCATGTCAGGGCTGGAAGTGCTCTTGTTTTAAAAGACAGGGATAAAAATCACTGAGAAGAACCAAAAAAAGAACAATATATATATTTATAATTTATTGGACTTTCCAGGTGAGCACTGAACAGGGTTCCTACAATCTTCTGTAAAAGTAAGCAGAATAGAGTGATTTTGAGATCTGAATACAAGACTAAAATTAAATATGGATAATAAAATTCATAGTTCTAATATATCCATGATTTGTAGTTAATAAACCTTTGTGGAGGAAACAGGACGTTGTCACTTGGTGTACTGATAAACAGCCTCTGGTCTACAGTTATTTTTCATAACTGAAGAAGACAGAATGATCTCCCCCTTGTGAGAATAAGAGCATTTACAGAAAACAAACCAAATCTCTGGATCATTTACTTATTATGCTTCAAATCACTTGAGGTACCAACATTAGGTTTGTATGTGACTCAGTGATGGATATCTTGCTGTCCCTCACTGCTAATGTAATCATAACAGCCTGTATTCTTAATAATCTGCAGCAACAGGCTAAATCCTGTCTACTGCCCCTGCAGGGGGCAATAATGAGCAATATTTATTGTGACTGTGCCAATAAACAACAGGAAAGAAGAACAACCAGCTGTCACCACAGTGCTGACCTCCGCCTTTATCCCATCCCTGCAGTGAGCTCACATGTACACTAGGGGGCAGTAAGCGCACACATGCCCAGAGCAGTAGGCAGCCCAATCATCTGTGGCACCCGGAAAGGGATAGGTACCAGCCAGATGGTCAGATGCCACCTGGAGAAGGTCAGGTGCCATCTAGAGGGTTGATATCCACCCAGGGAGGGTCAGGTGCCTTGATCTAAGGCATTCTATGCCTTGCTTGTTCAGGGTATCAAACCGGTGACCTACTGGTCCTTAATCCACTTCTCTAACCACTGCTGCCCCCAGAGTTATAACCTCTAAATTAGTGGATTCAGATCATAATGACTGCATGGCATCTGTGCCAATGTCACTTTTAAACATAAACTCTTTCCACTCTTCTCTGTACGGTTACTGTGGCATTGTTACCTTGTGAACTCAAGCAGAGCCTCAACACGAGGGTGGTAGATCACGATCCTTTTCTTCAGCATCAGTGCTGTGTACAGGATGATGATCTCCATCCCAAACTGAGAAACTACATCTGAATCAGACACAAACACAGTTACACTCCAACAGTATAACAGTATAAACGGATCCTCTCATTCACACAGTTTCACATCATCCCAGATACAGTCAGTCAGCCAAGACATATTCAGACTGCAACTAATTTAAGGTCATTAATTAAACCTCATCAACTAGTACCGGGCCAAATGTCATTAAAGTTGGAGTTCTGCTTATTTCACATTTGAAGACAAATTTCCTGTCTGTGTATGCTAATGGATGTCAACATAAATTTCCTGAAAAAATATTTTTTTAAAAACCTAAGAGTAATAAAAAAAAAAACAAATAGCACTTTTACTGAGGTTTGTGGAATGACAATATTGAGAGCATAAATCAGTGTATTTTTTTTTCAAATAAACCATCTGGAATATTTAAGTACTTTCTAAAAACATATACATTTATAAAAATGAATTTAGAAATTTTAAAAATATATAAATACATAAAAATTTAAAAAGAAATTCAGGAAATTAATAATATGTTTTAGCTGATTAATAGCATAAAACTGTAGTAATATTTTGATATACATGACTTTGAACTAGTAATAGACTGATTAATCGCCCATTATTGTTGTTTATAAATCAGCTTCGGCCAGTTATTTTTAATCCACTCAAAAGGCTGGTAAACAAAAATATCCCATTTACAGGCACATCAGTAGCCAGCCTTATCAGTCTGGCTGTGGTGTTAGAGCTTCCCCAAGTGTCAGTTTGACCACTTTACTGGCAGATGAAGACATGACTAATAAAACTTTCATCTCAAGTCAGCCACTAATAGTGCATTTCCAAAAATTACAATATGCTGACAACGTTCATGTGTTAATAATTTAATAAATGAAGTAAACTGAGGTAAAAAAATATATATATACAAAATATTTTATATTCATTACAAAGTGACATATTGCAAGTCTTTATTCTTTAAATGTTGATACTGTTTGAATAGTAATTTACTCAAACTCACAATTAAATATTCTAATAATCTGAGATTCTTGATTTCTGATGTTCATGAGCTATGTCATACTTATCAACATCAAAACAAAAAAACTTGAAATAAGTCACATTACACGTAATGAACATAAAATATGACAGTTTCATTTTTGGAATTAAATTATGAACAATTAAAATTAACATTTTCACAATTTTCTATTTTTTATATTTATATTTTAACAGGCAAAAACAAACACACAAAACATGATATTAAACATGATTATTGGCATATATATTATAAGCTTATTGTCAGTCTGCTCCCTAAATATCAGCATCAGTATTGGACTTTGAAAAACTCAAATTGGTGTATCACTACTTTCTTTTTTATAACATGGTTGCAAATGAAGAGATGAGTGTAATATCTGACCTTTAATGGATCCTGCCAGGTAGGCTTTTCTGACATCGTAATCCTTAATGAGGAAGGAGCCGTTCTCATCGCTTTGACAGATGCCTTTAGTCAAGACAGCAATGTAACCCTCCATCATCTTCACTGGACTGCCATGTTTCATATACGTCCTGATAAAACACAATACAAAGCTTTTTAACTACAACATACAGGATCTGAAGATTTTTTCTAAATATGTCAACAGACCAGAAACCTGCATAAAACCTGTGTTTCAAAGACAAAAGTGCAGGATGTGATAAAGTGTTATAGTGGAGTAAAACATGGCTCACCTGCAGAGGACTCGACTGAAGGCAGCGTACTTCTCAGGGTTGAAATCCTTGGCAGTAATAACTATAGAAAAATGTGTAACCTTCAGGGACAGACACAGGATTCAGGCTTAGTGAATATAAAACATTAGGCATAACATTGTATAAACTGAAATGAGAATGAAAGTACTGAATAAACCCTGAATAAATGCTGATTGTCTGCTGTAACCTTTTACTGATGTTTAAATCCCAAACAAATAAAACTGAGCTCCCTGCTTCTGTCCTGCTGAAGGATGCCCTCTTGTGGAACAAATCTGAATCTACGTAAAATCCTTTCAGTGCTGTGTAGTCTGACATACATGATTTCTGAGAATGATTAGGGGGTTCCACAAGAAATTTGCCAGATAGTTTAAGCCCAACACAGCGGACAGTCCAAACTTTGGCTAAACTGAGAAATCCTTCTTTGTAAAACACCCCCAGACAGTAAATTGTAGGTATGTGATATAAAACCACAAAACACAATAGTGTTGAATCAAAATCAAGTTTTTAAATGTTTCAGAACTCATATTTGGCAATTGATTCATTTCTCTAAATTTCAGTATTTTCAAAACGTTCTAATACAAACAAGCACCAATTTTACACTGTATTCTGTTGTATTTCCCTATATGTGTTGACAGCTGAAGAGCTGTGAACGGATTAAATAAATTACATGTAAAAAAAAAAGAACAGACGTGTTGTGCAAATATGTAGAAATGTGTCCGTGTTCTATCAAATAAACATTTGCTGTTATAGATAATAATGAGTGTTTTTAGTTTATTGTCAGAGTACTGATTTGGTACTAAGTGCCTGGTTCTATATATGATATCAATGTCATAGTCAAAATTCTGGTATAGGGACAAACACAGTGTCTGCTAATTTAAAGAACCATTTCACAACAAACATCATCATTATGCAATTATTTCTTGTGGTTGGTGCATAAAAACAATCAAAGAATGACAATCTGAGTTATGTATGTTACCTTCTTGAGGACAGTGGGCTCCTGAACATCCACCGTGCTGATGTAGTACCAGGTCCGGCAGTACTGCCCAAACACAAATGTGTGCATGACCACGCTGTCCAACGTTAGGCAACATTTTCTCAAGAGAACTTCTCGTAGCTCAGTGCTGACAGAAGGGTAACACCACACCCACAGTGTGTCTCTGTTTACATCCTTTTCTAAGGAAGAACCAATTGAAGATATGAGAGATTTGACTTGTACTGCATTTTTACCCTGACTTCCACATACTTCAAAAAAAGTCAGAATTAATTTTGCATATTAATTTACCTTCATCATTCTGTTCAATGTAAATGACCTCTGTTGTGAATTGCTGCCCTTTATTGTTATTCAGAAGCAGTTCAAGCTGAAACACTCCTTATAATCTTAATATACACAGATGAGATAAAACTCTGTATGTTGAGTAGATGGATCAGTGTAAATGTGTTGGTTTTGTGACATCACAAAAACAATTCATTAAACAGGCTTAGTCACCATATATAATGTATGGAGCAAGAACACTTTGAAAGTTTACATACAACATCAAACATTTTCCATGACATTAACCCTTTAATGTAGAAGCCAATAAAACATGTCCCTAGATCACAGATGATTTACCCATCCTACCCTGAACATCAACTGACCTGCTGCACTCTGGTAGACACTTCAGCTCCAACACCATACCCCAGCAGTGAACCAGGGTGGTCACAACAATTACATCATCACCTGATCACATTTATTTTAAATAACATTATTCAACAACATTAACCACTGGCCTGGTGGTTGGGGATCTGGTCTTGTGACCGGAAGGTCGCCGGTTCAATCTCCCGGGCAGATCATGATTGAAGTGCCCTTGAGCAAGGCACCTAACTGCTCCCTGGGCACTGTGGATTTGAACTAGTGTTAACTCCACAAGGGGGCGTCAGTGAGTAATGTTTGCTTGTTTGAGCTTCAGTTGTATAGACTGAAAGCTGGACAGCTGGTCAGATAATTTAGTCAGTTTAGGCTTGTACTTTAGAAGTCGTTCACATTCAATAAAATGAGACAATTTGTTAATTGTTATTACTTATACGGCAATTAATCATCAGAAAAAAATTTCATAATCATGACAGCCATAAACCTGACCTCTGAAATATAGATCTAAAATCTGCTCTGGGTGGATGAATGGATGGACAGATAGATACATAAAGTGGTGTTTGAATGTTTGTTTCTGCATAAATTTGAAATAGAACTTCATGAGATTGTCACAGACGTCCTAAAAGTAGATAAAGAGAACCAAATCAAATCAAGTCGGCTTTATCTACTTTTAGGAAAATCTGATCAATTTTACTTCAATTTACTGAACAATTTGTGCATAAATTTAGATTGATATAAGAGGGAAATATGTGTATTACAGCAGCACAACGTACAGTAACAACAGAAAAAAAGTGAAGCATTACTGTACATTATTATACAGACACATTAACAGGAGATATATAATGCAAACATAATGATATATAAGTATAAACAGCTCTTACCGATCAGTCCCACACTCAACATCAGCTGAGTCTCACATACAGCCATGATCCATCACACTGTGTGCACCAATACACACTACAACAGCTTTACACCCTACACACAGTCCTGTTTACACTACAGCTAACACACTAACAGCTGCTTTATTTACTGCTCTGAGGATCTCTCCATACTGAGAGCACATTCACACACAGTGCAGCTCCTCACTGTCTGATACACTAAACACACAGTCAGTCCTGTAGTGTTAAACTGTCTCTTTACAAGTGTTTAAGCTGCTCTGTCAGTCTCTACACAAACATCGACCGCTCTTAGAGTAATGTCAGATAAACTACACAACAGCTATCTACACATTTACAAAGATCTATTTACAGAAGTTGTCATTTTATCAGCATAAATCCTCAGTTACAGCCCAAAACATAATAACTGGAAACGCTTCTTTTCCGGGTTTCTGTCCTGCAGGCCGCCCCCTAACGGCCTGGAGGACTTATTCGGTAAACAATGTCAAAACTTTACACCATCCTAAATATAGTAGAGTGCAGAGTATATATTATTGCATAATACAACATAGTATAGTATAGAATAGTATTGTGTAGTATTATAGTACAATAACGTATGTAGTACAATACAATATATAATATGATATCAGACACAACAGAGCTACTACTGTTTTCAACACCTCTGTCACTGCTGGAGTAAAAAAAACAACAGAGTCCTATCAGCACCAATGAAGGATTAGAGGTCCAAAACAAACTGTGCAGCAACAGATGAGCTTTACATCTCAATTTACATTTACATCTACAAAGTGGACCAGAGTGGACAGGGAGTGGACACAGTGTTTAAAATCTCAAGCACCTCTGCTGTTTCTGATCTTCTCAACACACACTAACACATCACCACCATATTAGTGTCACTGCAGTGCTGAGAATAACTCACCTGCTCTGTGGGGGTCCTGACTATTGAAGAACAGGGTGAACAAAGTATATAGAGAAATAGATTAACTACAGCCTGTAATTATAGAACTACAAAGTGCACCTATATGGTATCACTTCATTTTACATATATACATATTTATGTTTAATAATAAAATATGAAAAATAATAATAACCTTTTGTGTAATATATAGTTTTTATTATAGTATAGTGCAGTTGTAGTATATATAATATATTATAGTGTTGTGTAGTATATTTCATAGTATAAACAAAAATAAAGCTTTAAATAAAGCAACACCCCCACTCCGGCGTAGCCTTTTTTGCAAATGAGGGTTGTTTTTCGTGCTTGTTTTGTAATGTAAGGATGATTAATCAATCATGGAGTTTAAGTGTGTGTGTTCTAGCGTGTATGAGTATTGCTTATGCAAATGACACAAAGTGGTCATCACGTCATTTACTTATATAAATAAGTTAATCAGTTATGAGGACAACTATAGTTTAAAGCAGTCTGTATGTGCGCAAACTGAAGAGCGGTTAGAGATTGATTAGTCAGGCCTGGTTCAGTCATGGCGCTGTGAGCTGAAGTGATGCTGCAGTGTGTTAGCCGCTCAAACCGGATTATAAACTCTCTGTCCTTTATTAAACACTTTACACCTTCTCCTCCACCTGCCAGGTAGGTAAGTCACCTGAATTTGATTTGTTCTGGTTTTCTACGTTTACCACTGTTATTGTTGAGTCAGATTGATTTAACCGGCTAATGGCTATAGCTAGTGTGTTTGTTAGCTTAGCTTAACCGGGTGAATGATGTCAGATTTAAGATCATGTCTGATTATAACTGATTTAGAGCGCGCGCTCACACCTTTATAACTTATTTTATTAAATTTGTAATCATAAATTATGTAATATGTACTAATAAAAGCAGTTTTTTTTGTATTTGTTAGCTCAGCAGCTTGTTAGATGTTATAAACCTCACATTAATCCGATTGTCATTTTTTTTTCTTTATTCATTAATACTCATTAATAATAACATGTATTATTTTTCACTTCACTAGACATACAGTTGAGATTATTTTTGATGACTTAAATACTAAACCTGTATTATTGGCTCACGTAATTTGTCAAATATAAACTTATTCCTACATGAAAAGATCCTCAGGCTTCATAGATAAAATACTTAATCATTGTTATTTATGTATTTATTTAAATGATAGTAAACTTAAGAGTAACATCATATGACCCCCCACACCCCAATAAAAAAATAAAGTAAAAAAATCGCTGTTTTTTAAAAATATTTAGTTTCTTACAGGTGTCACGGACAGTCAGGTAATATTAATATAAGCAGAAATGAACAAAACTGAAAAAGATGTTGCTTGCATACAAAGTAGTATTCACAGGTCAAAGAGATACAGACAGAAAAATAGACCAAGACACAGAGTGAAAGAGTCAGACAGACAAACACAGTGAAAGAGATACAGACAGAAAAATAGATGAAGACAGAGTCAGACAGATATAGAAAGACACAGTGAAAGAGATACAGACAGATAGAAAATTAGACCAAGACAGACACACATACAGAGAGAGAGAGAGAGAGACAGAGAGAAAAAGAATCCTAGAAAGATGGCAATGTACAGGAAGATGGACAGTGAGAGCCAGAGAGAAAGAGAGACACACAGGAAGACAGACAAGGAGAGAAAGAAAGACAGGCAGAAAAAAAGACCAAGAGAGACAGGTAGGAAGACAGACGGACAGAGAAAAAGAGACAGGCAGGCAGACAGAAAAACAGAGAGAGAGAGAATGAGAAAGAAAGAGTCAGACAGAAAGACACAGTGAAAGAGATACAGACAGACAGAAAAATAGACCGAGAGACAGACAGACAGAAAGAAAGCAAAATAATCCTAGAAAGATGGCGATGTACAGGAAGACGGACAGTGAGAGCCAGAGAGAAAAAGAGACAGGCAGGCAGACAGACAGACTGACAGACAGAAAAACAGACAGAGAGAGAATGAGAAAGAGAGAGAGTCAGACAGAAAGACACAGTGAAAGAGATATAGACAGAGAGAGAAAGACAGAGAGAGAGAAAAAGAATCCTAGAAAGACAGCGATGTACAGGAAGACGGACAGTGAGAGCTAGAGAGAAAGAGAATCGGACAGGCAGACAGAGAGAGACACACAGGAAGACAGACAGGGAGGGAAAGAAATACAGGCAGAAAAATAGACCAAGACAGACAGACAGAGAGAAAGATACATACAGGCAGACAGACCGACAGACAGAAAAGCACACAGAGAGAGAGACAGACAGGCGGACAGAAAGGGAGACAGTATTGTGTTTAATTTAGCAGCAACAATTTACTCAAGTTTCATCTTCCCTTTGAATGGTACATCCAGATACTTACCAGTAAAATACAGAGCACATGATGTAAAGTTTGCATTGTCACGATACCAGGATTTTGATAGAGATACCAAATGTATTAGATAATCTATTTCATCAGTACTCTGCCTATATAAACTAAAACACTCATCATTTTTACTCTTTACAATTTAGCATGGTTTTTTAAAAATATCATTTTAAATGCAATTGTATTGAAAAGTTTCAGTACTTTTGATCCATCACGCTCTCTTCAGTGTAACTTTAAGCAGCAGGGTAGTCTTTCAAACCAAGATTAAGCCAGGTCTTAGACTATGTGACGTGTGGATTAATGAATGATTCATTTTTTAATCACAGTATGAGACGCTTGCTAATCGTCATTAAAAGCGTTTGCTTTGTAACGCAGTACAAACAGTGTAGTGCTTGTGGACGGACAATGATCTATTATAGGAAGGACTCTGGGCACTAACTGAATATGGGAATTACATCTTTGTAAGTTTAATTCAAGCTTAGGTTGGCTGAGACCATAAGTAGTCATATAAGTAATCCTGACAGTGACTGTGCTCTGCACTTCACTGTTTATATGATGTGTACTGGTTTTACATAATTTGCATTTGGTGAAGAGTCTAATGCTTCTTGATGGGTTTGAGTGCAGTTCATTCAGCATTTACATTTCTGCTGCTGTCTATCTTAGAAAATGTTTTATGTTGTTTACTGTCGGGTGTTTCCACTACAGCTGTGTTTTTAATTCTATAGTAGAAACAAGTGAGTCAAACTTAAGTAATGCGTGCAAGAAACAGGTTTAATTTGAGAAGTCAGAACAATTACAGGTTACAAGCTTAGTCCTAAAGCCATCCAGTGCACAGGGGAACACTGTATATTATGCAATTAATTGGTTGCAATATTAACTTTAGTATGATGTAAGTAACTTATATTGTGTAATAGTGGACTTATACTCATTTTTAATGCTGGTTTAATATTTATCAATTACTCATGCATAATTAGGGTGGATGGTTTGGGGGAGAACATGATAGATAGATGAAAAAAAATCCCGCCCTATTCTGCAACATAACAAAAACTCAGTAGTCACCTAAAATATCATATATCAATATTTTCAACCATTTCTAACTGTATCCAAGCCATAAATAAGTTCACACTGTATGGCTTGGTTGACTACTATCTGTTAAGTTTGAATTTTTTTTTTTTTTTTTTTTTTTTTTTTTTTAGTAAACCTTTCCTTTAATAAGTACTGATGATAAACTGTCATAATGCTGTCACTTCTCTGCAATTGCTTTATAAAAATCACTGAAATGCTTTTGTTGATTTGTTTAATTATGAAATAAATCAGATACCAAAACAGCTGAAAAAGCCATGCAGTGCTCGTGATGTCTTTCGTTTTTTCAGATTTGTTTCATACCTCAAAATGAGTGACCCAGCAGTCAACAGAGTGGTGAGTAATATCATTCGCTCTCCCGAAGACAAGCGTGAGTACAGAGGGCTGGAGTTCACCAATGGACTGAAAGCAATTCTCGTCAGTGACCCAACCACGGACAAGTCTTCAGCAGCACTCGATGTCCATATAGGTAAAGCAGAAAAGCAGACTTAGAGTTTTAATTGCGGTAATAGCCATTTTTTCCTTCCCAGACAAAAATTGAGTCAGCTTGTGTGTTTACGATGGTAGTAACTTCAGACTCCTACAGATAGTGCTGCAGGATGATCAGACTATAAATACCTGTGGGATGTGTGAGGGGATTCACAGATTGAGAAGAGGTGGTACAGTGCAGTGAATGTCACATTCAGTGTGTGGAAAAAACAAATCAGATGTTGGTGATTGGCTAAAAGGAGTGATGTCATTTGGGTATCAAAGGTCATAGTGTGAAGGAAGTGTATGAAGGTTTATGGAAGTGTACAGTCATACGGGTCTACCAGCACTATTAACAATGTCAGTCCACAGGAAATTCTCCTCAGAATTGTGGCTGAAAGACCAAACGGACAGACATGGAGCACCGGGATGTTTCATGGCTTCCAGAAGTCAATGCAGGTCCCAATTTCTGAAAGAACACAACACCGAGAACTGCAGACCATCAACAATATAACGTCATCATAAAATATGCAGATGACCCAGCAATCGTGGGCCTGATCTCCAACAACAATGAGGAGGCCTACAGAGAGGAGGTCAGCTTCCTGACACAGTAGTGCCAGGAAAATAACCTTTTTCTCAATGTCAACAAGACTAAGGAGCTGATAGTAGATTTCAGGAAGCGAGAGAGTGTGCACACCCCCATCACCATCAACGGAGCCACAGTGGAAAGAGTCAGCAGTTTCAAGTTCCTGGGTGTTCACATCACAGAGGACCTGACATGGACTGAACACACCACGCAGGTGGTGAAAAAAGCACAGCAGCGCCTCTTCTACCTCAGACGGCTGAGGAGGCTTGGGAAGAACTCCCGTAGCCTCAGAACTTTTACACAGGTGCTGTGGAGAGTATGCTAATAGGGTCCATCACCAGCTGGTATGGGAACTGCACGGCCACCAAGAGGAAAGCCCTGCAGAGGGTGGTGCAAACAGCCCAAAACATAACCGGGGTTCAACTCCCAAATCTCCTAGATTTATGCACCAGCCGCTGCCTGAGGAAGACCAGGAGGATCCTAAAACACTCCACCCACCCAAGCCACTGTCTGTTCTCACAGCTGCCGAGTGGCAGGAGGTACAGAAACATAAAGTCTAGAACCAGCCGGTTCTAGACAGCTTCTTCCCCTAGGCCATCAGGCTACTGAACAATCAGTAGTACTGTCATTTCAGTCATCATCCCCCTCAAGGACAATCAAACCACATTCACACTCACAACATAGAATGTCTATACTGTATATAAAATAACTTCTAATATATCATAGCATCTAATTCACTTATAGGACACCATAGCATCTATAACAATGTGCAATACTGCTGCAACATGTGCAATATTTTTCTTTTTTTGTCTTTTTGGGCTAGTAATGTGTAAATAAGCACTCTTTATGTATATTCACTGCTCATTGTAAATTTGTGTTTTTTTGTATCATTATAATTTCTCTACAACCTTTTGTTGTCTAGTACTGAAGGGACTATGCACCCACGTTTTTCACTCACCCTGACATCAGTGAAATGTGACGAAGTTGATTTGATTTGATATGGAGCAGAGTGGCAGCAGGAGGACTTCAGTCTTGTGTGTTGTCAGACACAATTCTGAGGAGAATTTCCTGTAGATTGAGATTAACACTGCTGGTAGACCAGTATGACTGTACACTTCCATACACCTGCAAATTTAGCTACTTCCTTTCTCACTATGACCTTTGGCACAAAAAATGACATCACTGCTTTCAGCCAATCATTAACATCTGCTTTGTGACCCATTTTCCACACATTGAATGAGACAGTCACTGTACCACCTCTTCTCAATCCTGTCACACACCCCACAATTATTTTTAAAACCTGACCATCCCCCATGCTTGTGTGTGTGTGTGTGTGTGTGTGTGTGTGTGTGTGTGTGTGTGAGAGATATACAAACATCAGCACTGCCCATAGTTTGTCTTGTTCCAAAAGAAAGTGACTCATTTATCTCCATTTCCAAAGCTTTGCTAGTTGTTCTCTGTCCTTGTCTGTACTTATAATCTCTATGTTGTGGTGGTTGGCCTACTGCTCTAGATCCTTTGGTAGCATTTAAAAATAATTGAGTCCACAGGTGTGAGATCCACACTGTAATTTAGCAGCACATTCCATTTAAAATAGTTGACAAATGGCACACACTTGTTCATAAAGTTATTTTATACCCACAACACCAGCAGTCTTAATCAATTATCAGCTACTTAGAGAAGTAGGGTAGCTACTGAAGGATAAGACGGTATAGAATGTCACGAGACATGAGTGTAACTCAGAAGAGGATTAGCAGATAATGCTGCATCTTCTAAAGCTAAAGGTTGATGCTTTTCATTCACACTACCAAGAAGACCTACTTTCTTTGCCCTTAATCCTCACTTTTATCACCTTGTTGTAACTGGGAGTGTAAATGTCCTTTTCACCATAAACAGCTCTCTATAACAGAAAGATTAAAAAAGGTATAAGAAACTTTTTTAAATTGTAATTGCTGAAGTTTCTATAGAGCAGATACCATATTTTAGTGTCATAGCTTGTTTGTTAATGTCTTCTTTTGTTGTTCATATGAGAAGAGTTTGTCCCTTTGACCACTTTATTGTTGTCTTATAACATATTCATCAGAGACACTGGTGTTAAAGTCTGTGATAGATGTGTGTATTTAACCCTTCCTTCAGTCAAAAAAGATAAAGCTGCTTATCTTAACAGATTGTTTTGACTGTGTAGACTTTTGTCTTATGTCAGGTCTTTGACCTGTAAACTCGTACAACACTGAACATACTAGTGCATCTCCACAACATATAATATTGTGAAAAGGTTCATTAATTAGATAATTAATAAATCTTCAAGGTAAACTGTCATATTTTATATACATTACATGTAAAGTGGCATATAAAATCAGAAGCTGATTTTAACTTTTTAAACTAAAAGATTTATATGTAACAAATATCAAATTTTGGCTGTTTTTGTTTTGGCACTCATTCTGCAGTACACTGTTGTACTTTCTGGGGTAGGAGACAGTAATTCTAATATTTCCTCTCCTGTGTCATTTCCCAGGTTCATTGTCGGACCCTCCAAACATTTCTGGACTGGCACATTTCTGCGAGCACATGTTGTTTCTGGGCACTGAGAAGTACCCAAAAGAGAACGAGTACAGTCAGTTTTTGAGCGAGCATGCCGGTAGCTCCAATGCTTTCACCAGTGGAGAACACACCAATTACTATTTTGACGTGTCCCATGAGCACCTGGAGGGGGCGCTGGACAGGTGAGTGTGAGACTGACAGGGTAGCGTTCCGTAAAGTTCTTGTGTTTTCATATATTGCTTTATGTTTCTTCTGCTATGAATCCCTTTCCAAGTGTCCCCATGTGAGAGAACTTCTTTAATGATCATGTTTCTCTGGTGCATTACACCGCACAGCTGCTGGCTCATGCCATCCTCTCCTTTACCTGAGAACCTGAGGTACAGTAGTGTCATCTGGCATGTGTGTAAGACAAAACGCAAAGTCTGTGAAGGGGCAGCAGGTGTGAAACTGTTAAACTATGAATAGCAATTGGATATCAAGTGTCATTTGCTGGCAGTGTGTGGTTTCAGGGTGAAATATGTTGCTCTCTGTGCTACAAGATACTCATAGAAGACAATTTGTTAGTGCTAATATTTTTAATGATAGATTTAATTAATATTTCAGATGAAACTAATACTGGGAGTTGTGTGTAGTATTGAAAGTAATGAAACTTGTCAATATTTAAATTGGGCAATAAGTTCTTTAACTTTCAGTGTATTTTTTTTTTTTAATTAGTTGCACTATTTTGTCAACATGTGTTGACAAATTAGTTGTGTATGGATTACATGCAACATTTAAAGTGTAACAATGTATAAATGTGTCAATCATTTAAACTTTTGGTGTTAGACATTGATGAGTGTCTGTCACTACACATTTAATTTAATGTACTATATATATATATATATATATCCTATAATACAAGTACAGTGGACCCTTGGTTTTCATCATTAATCCATTCTAAAGTGCCTGATAACAAAAACGAATGATAACTTAATCTATATTTCCATTAAGAAATAATGTAAATCCAATTAATTAGTTCCAAACACTCCAAAATATTAATAAATTTTTTTATATAGAGTAAATATAGTTTTACATACAGAAAACAATGAGAAATAAAAACAAAAGACTAATGAAATTGATAAATTAACATTCAACATCACTATTACCTTTACTGAAGACTTGTTGGCGTATAGAAATGTGTCCAGAGATGTCTGTTTCTGGCAGCAGCCTTTGTTTTGTACACCTGTTCTCGGCCGCTGTTTATTTTCGCCCAGGTTTTCAGGCGACTTCATCGTCACTTAGCTTGACATGTTTGTTTTGAGCGTTATTAACAAGAAACGAATGATAACTGAGGTCCACTGTAATATTTATTTGGTTTGCTGGTCTTACTGTACTTGTGCTGCTGTAATATGGCTTTCCCTCTGGGATTAATAATGCCATCCATCCTTTTTTGTTTGCATCTGATAAATTTGTAATAGAAAATCAATACTAAAATAAATGTTGACAGAAGCCTTGCCTTTATCAGTCCTGTCTTTATCCTCTGCCTCAGCTAAGCATATGATTTTATATGAAGCGCATAAAAGAGTTAGCTTACATTGTTCCAATATTTAGAGTTCAAGATGGCCGAAGGCTGATATAATACTGATTTAATTTTTTTGCATGTGAGAAAATATAAATGGAAAAAATAATAGTTTACTTGAGATGAAAGGCTAGGTTTATCAATTATGTCTTTATCTGACACTAGGAGGAGCTCTAACATTTTTCTACAGCAGCCACGTTGCTAAGGCTGCCTGCAGATGTGCCTGTAAATGCGACTTTTTTTGTTTACTGGCTGATTGTTTAAAAATAGTCAGTGTGTTTTGATCTGCTGATCGATTAATCAGGAAATCATTTGTTTATAGACATAATATTGATTTGGTGTTGAGTATTGTGATCCTACACTTGGTATCTGTGTCAAGTCAAAATTCTGGTATATTTGATACAATTCCCAACACACCTAATTAGGAGTTGTATTTATCCTGCAGTTCCAGGAGGTTTAGGAGATTATGTGCTCAGTGATGATCTGACAGTGAAATATTTAGGCTTTAGTAACCAAAGAGGGGCTGCTCAGCCATTCATAATGAATGTCCACTTCCATCTGCTGAAGTCTTTTAATAAGCCTTTCTGTCTGATTGTATGTTGCTGTCTTTGTGTAGTCTCTGCTGTTTGCATGCCTTATTTGCATGGCAGTTGTACTCCGAGTGAATCGTTCTAGTAGTTTTGCGTATTTACAAAAGAGCAGATGTTAACATCGATCAGTGCACTGCTCTTGTTCTGACTCATATGGGGACTACAATTTCTTTTGTTTGTCATCACATGTTTTGTGTGTATTGTATTACCAGTTTGGGCTGTTTGTACAAGTTGTTTGGGTTGACTTTTTATACCGTAACTGAATTCTGTTTCATGTGGGTTCATGGTTTGGCCTGTGCTATTTCATATTATAATGTCTTTTAGTCGTCATTTAAAATAGTTTATCTCCACAAAGTTGTAATTTAATTTAATCATAATATTATATTCATTATGTGTAGAAGAGACCTGTTTTTTGTTAATGTTGATACTGTTTAATAATTTCTTCAAACTCAATTATTCTAATAGTTTGAGATTCTGGATTTCTAATTTTCATGAGTTAGATATCCTACTGATCAACATGAAAACAACAACAAAAAAAATACTTGAAATATGTCACTATGTGTAATGAATATAAAATTACAGTTTAACTTTTTTTAAATTAACTTATGAACATTTTGATATTTAAATTTTTGAGATGCAGTATATTGTCTAGATTTACTATTTTTTTTTAGTATTACTTTAGTTTACTATTTACTAAATTATTTTAACTCATAGAAATTGACAGCACCAATCAAAGACTGAGTATGTATCCCTTTGGGATTACTTGGACTTCTGCATAAATTGGCCGTTAAATGTATTCTGATCTTCATCTAAGTCACTACAATAGACAAACTCAGTCTGCTTAAACTAATTTTGCACATAAAATGTTTTCATTTTTTTATACAACATGTAAACATTCACAGTGCACGGTGAAAAAAGCATGCAAACCTTTAGATTAAATAACTGGTTGACCTTTGGCAGCAATAACCTCAACCAAACATTTCCTTTAGTTACAGATCAGACCTGTAAAGAGGAATTTTAGACCATTTCTCTTCACAAAACTGTTTCAGTTCAACAATTTTCTTGGGATTTCTGGTGTGAATCACTTTTTTGAGGTCATGCCACAGTCACATGTCAATCGGTTTGAGGCCATTCCAGAAGGCATATTTTTTTTCCACTGTAGCCATTCTGTTGTTGATAAACTTCTATGTTTTAGGTCATCCTGTTGCATCACCCAACCTCTGTTGAACTTCATTTGGCGGACAGATGGTCTTAAATTTTCCAGCAAAATTTCTTGAGAAACATGGAAATTCATTTTTTCGTTGTAGACAGCAAACTGTACAGGCCCTGAGGCAACAAAGCCCCAAACCATGATGCCCCCTCCACCATATTTCACAGTAGGGATGAGGTTTTGAAGTTTGTGAACTGTTCCGTTTTTCTCCACACAGAGCATTGTGTGTTCTTTCCAAACTACTTTGGATTCCTCTATCCACAGAATATTTTGCCACTTGTGCTGTGGAACATCCAGTTGCTATTTTTGCAAACTTTGTAGCAATGGATTTTTTTTGACAGCAGTGGCTTCCTCTGTGGTGTCCTTTCATGAACTCCATTCTTGTTTAATGTTTTACATATTTTCAATTTGTCAACAAAAATGTTAGCATGTGTCAGAGATTTCTGTAAATTTTTAGCTGAAACTCTAGGAATCTTCTTCACCTCATTGAGCATTCAGCACTGTCCTCTTGCAGTCATCTTTACAGGATGACTACACCTAGGGAGAGTAGCAACAATGCTGAACTTTCTCCATCTGTAGACAGTCTGTCTTACTGTGGACACGTGAACATCAAGGCTTGTAGAGATACTTTTGTAACCCTTTTCAGCTTCATGCAAGTCAGCAATTCTTGGAATGTAATTCTTCTGAGAGCTCTTTTGTGTGAGGCATGGTTCACATCAGGCAATACTTCTCAAGAACAGCAAACTCAAAACTGGTGTGTGTTTTTGTTTATAGGGCAGGGCAGCTTTAACCAACACATCCAATCTCATTACATTGATTGGCTCCAGGTTGACTGACTCCTGGCTCCTATTAGCTCTTGGAGAAATTGTTAGCTTTAAGGTTCACATACTTTTTCCTCCCTGCACTGTGAATGTTTACATGTATTCAATAAAAACATGAAAACATATATAATTTTTTAGTAAGGTATTAGCTTAAACTGACTATATTTGTCTTTTGTTGTGACTTTGATGAAGATCAGAACACATTTAAGGACCAATTTATGCAGAAATCCAAGTAATCCCAAAGGATTCACATACTTTGACTTGCAACTCCTTTATTGTCAGTGTTCTTCTTTCTGTGTGGTACTGAAGTGTTTCACTGATTTAACCATTATTTCTTACTTCTAGATTATAATCTTAAGTAAGGTTCTTTAAATAAAAACAGCTGATTTTAAAGAAAACCTGTCAGGTTGGTTTTTGCATGTACTCAGGGTTTCAATATGTGTACGAAAGCAGGTACGAAAATTCTCTGTAGATCTCTAGTATGTCTGCATGCATGTGAGGTTTGCACATTTGCTCACTGTGATCTGTTCTTGTGTTAGGTTTGCACAGTTCTTCCTTTGCCCCCTTTTTGATGAGAGCTGTAAGGACCGTGAAGTAAATGCCGTTGACTCTGAACATGAGAAGAACCTGATGAACGATGCCTGGAGACTCTTTCAGCTGGAGAAGGCCACTGGAAACCCTGATCATCCCTTTAGCAAGTTTGGAACAGGTATCATATCTAAAGAATGATTACATTGAGGGATTAAATGTTAACTGTTTGACACTTATGCACCTTTCATACACCACAGCCTTTCAATGTGCTTTACTAATTAAAAAGACAAAAATAAATGACTTGATTTAAAAGAAATGAAATGGAATAAAAGTGCAAAAAGAACAGATACATTAGAGTTAAATCAACTTACAATTTCATAAGAATATAAAATAAAATAAAAAATGAAATGAAATGAAAACAAGATTGAAGAATAGATTTAAACAATAAAAGTGAAGAAATTAATCCATCTATCTCTCTATCCATCCATCCTTCCCTCCATTCATCTCTCCGTCCATCCACTTTTTCATCCCTCCCTTATAATGTATATAATAAATGCAATAAAAGTCCAAAAATAGCATTAAAATCACAGAGGTAAGTTGACTTAATTTAAAATGAAGAATATAGCATAAACAAAAACTGATGAAAGAGTAGATTAAAACATTAGATTGAAAAGAAGTAGAAGCACGTTTATTAGCACACACAGCCACCTGTTGCAGTGCCTGGGGAGCAGTGTAGGGTTAGTTGCCTTGCTCAAGGTTACTTCAGACATGAAGGCATTTTTCCTGCTGCTTCTGGGCTTTGCACTGGTGACCTTTTTTGAACGTTTTTTTTCCCCTCTAGAATCAGTTTCTGATTTTCTCTATTAACTGGTTCAGTGTAAGAGTAACTAGTCCAATTGAGCAGAAACCAGTGATTAGTTAAAAAAAAAAAAAAAGAAATCTTAATTGGGCATATAAACACTTATAAACTATTCATTGTTTTCTGTTAAGGATGAACACACTGTAGTGTATGTTGGTGTGTTCTGTAAATCAATAAATGTAGGTCAAATGAGTTACACACCCAAGATAACAATTGCTGAACACACCTTTACCTTAAAATGCTGCTGTAGGGCTGTATTGGCCTGGTTGTACATCGTGAAGTAAACTGGAATTAGGTATAAAACATAACTGACCATTCGTACTCTCTAGTATGAGGATTATTGATGTTCTTTTATCGCTGAACACCTAATCTGTGTCCTGAACACCTGACCCGGGTTAGACAAACATCTCCTTTTTTGAAGAAAACACAGTCCAGAGCTTGACGGGTTCTCTTGAGAGCTTGGTTTGACCTTCTTTATTTAGTGAAGGATGCAAAGATGCTGAAATAACAGGCCCTGGGGAAAAACGTAAGCTCAGACTTAAACTGAAAGTACATCATAAGATGTATCTGAGCCCAGAATAGCCAGCTGGTGGCAGTCTTGAGTTATATGCTTTATCTGCTCTAATAATAGCCTTGATCACATCAGCTCCAGTCATAATGAAAAGCAGTGGTGTTTTGAACTGATCTGAGATCAGAGTAAGGATAAGAATGCACAAGTCCTTCCAGCTGGCAAATGTAAGAAACCGAGCTTATGTCTGATGTCCAGATGATGTTTGTTTTTGTACCGTGTCAGCAGAGGTGAAGGAGCCATGTGTCCTGATACTGCCCAGGAGCAGGCACGTGACTTTGTCTTTAGGCACATATGATTGTATCACAGTCTGATTTACTCTGTATTCAACCTTAAAATGAACTTTTTCTCTCTGTTCAGTGAATCTCTTAGACTTGCTTTCAGTCTTGACACAGAAAATAAAGCCTGGTTCACACTACAGGCTTGTAAAAATTCTTAATGATGTTGAAAATGGGAGACACCCCCATACACTGACATTTTTCACTGACTTTTCTGTCCTTCATTGTTGTTCGTCATAAAGGCTCCCACACTACACCATCTGCTCTGAATGTAACTCCACACACTTTCAGATTATACACAACTGACTGATGGCTCTAAGCCTCATAACTTCGCAGGAGTTTCATGCAAACTGCTATATCATGACAGCGGCAGTCACAAACTAGATGTAAACAAACCAAAACAAAAGTGCTTGTTGTGAGACCTTTCTGCTCAGAAAACATCATGAGAAAGAAAAGGATGTGGATGACACCATAACAGCACACATTATAAAGCTAGCCTGCTACAAGCAACCAGAGACAGATGGTATTGGAGAGAAGTGACTCGTCTGTGCAGCCTACCATCGCGAAGCGATGACGGCGTATGACATGACATTATAAAGACACTCATGCTTTTGTCACAGCTCCACAAGTCCACCTCGCTTACCATTTAGCCTCTTTTCTTGTACACATGGACATGTTCAGTTCAGCTCTCATTCATCAGCTCCACCCCACACTACAGGATACTGAGTCTAAATACTGAAAATGTTTAATTTTTTAATTCTCAATGGGGTGCAGCCCTGACTGCACTGAGAGAAGATCAGATGGGTAAAGATTGGATTACAGACGCCCTACAGTACAGGATCATCGGTTATGATCACCCTGAAATCTGAAGACCTTTTGCAGTTGTTAGGAGGACCAAATCAGTTTCAGAATCTGCCTCATTTTCCTGTAGTGCTCTGATTAACTGTTTATAAACTGTATTTTTATTTTGCAGGCAATAAACTGACATTGGAAACAAGACCATCACAAGATGGCATTGACATTCGCCAGGAGCTACTGAAATTCCACTCCACGTTTTATTCTTCAAACCTGATGGCACTTTGTGTTCTTGGAAGAGGTCAGACATTTACAAACACTTGGGTTGCGTTCACATTAGTGGTGCATTGATACCGATACTGTTATTGGGTATATTATGTCCAATATCATGCTTGTTTAGTCGTACTTGCACACAGTGCTGTAATATTAACATCTGATACCATTTACCTAACATTAGTGTACGTTGCTATGCTTATGAAAACACAAGCCAAAAAGTCTGCAATCTGGAACTATTTCACAGTTTAGTGAGAAATCTAAGCAGAGCAGACTGCAAACTCTTCAACAAAAATATCAAGAGCAGAACTTCAGAGTCGTTGTACAATACGAGTTACCTGATAAAACATCTTAAAATGAGATGCGAAACTCAGCACAAGCAGTTTACTGCTGGCAGCACATGTCAACAACTAACACTGCAACAAACACTAGCTAGGCGAGAAAAAATGGCTGCATAAAACCCTCAGTCTGTGACAATAACAAAAGCTCTTAACCAGTATATTGTTCTTGATGATCAGCCATTATCAGTTATGGTCAACGAGGGATTTCAGCACCTTCTTAATGTGTTCGAGCCCAAGTATGAAATTCCCAGCCATTATGTCCCATGTAACAGTCTTGTCAAAGGTGCTCAACACATCAAAGCACACTGCATAAGATCAAAGCTTTCAGCTTTACTACAGATGTTTGGAGCAGCAGCGTCTGTCCAGTGGTCTAGTTTAACTGCACAGTGGACAGACATGGTAGTAGTAGTAGTAAAAATGTTGGAAAAAAGAGTTTTGTGTTAACATGTTAAGCAATTAAATCTAAACTAAAGAGTAAATGCTTAAATAAATCCCAATTCATTGACTAGTTCATGTTTGTATTATGTTGGTTCATGTTTAATGAGTTGAACCAAAGAGACAAATTAACTGTTACATTACACTGTTTTACAATAACAGTTACACTGTTCCATAATGCTCCATAAGTAGACATCTGCAAGTACAACAATACATGTGAGCATATCCACAGTACTGGGAATTCATTCTTATGGTTTCCATGTAACTTATGCAATTTATTATAAATTCTATTTAGTGGATATAATTGATGGTATAAATTGCATTACATTTGATCATCTTCTGCATTGTTAGAAGGTGTTTTGTTTTCTAAATCATTGTATATATTTGTTGTTGAATTGGGTAAATTTTAGATTGCGTAAGTTACAGTTTCCATTTAACAGGCACAGATCAAATATTGTAGGTTGGACCGTCAGGAATGAGGTCTATGCCCAAAGTAGACTTTGTCATACAGAGGTTTGTGCCATAATCATAAAACTTGTTTTTAATAAACCAGCAAGTTTGCACAATGCAAACCATGTAACTAACAGAATCTAACGCAAAGACTTGATTCTTGGCCAATTTTCGAAAAAGAAAAAAAAAATTTGTAAACCAATAGGAGAGATCTGATTTTGGAGTGTCTAACGTAGCTTACTTGGACATGTTCACACATTTTGTGACCAGTTTAATTTTGAAGTTCCGTGACCCAAAACTGTGCTCGTGTACTTGTACTTGGTTGGGAAAAAATGGTAATGATGCATCCCTAGTTCACATTCACATGATAAAGTTGCTTTTTATTCAATTTCTTATTGTGTATGTATAGCTCACATTACGGGACTTATTTGTTTGACTTGGCACTTGGGTTTAAACGCTTTTGGCATATTTACACTTCACATGCACCAACGAGTCCCTCTCGCTGTTTGTAAACTCTTTCTTTTTCTGTCCTGGACTCAACAGTGTGGAAAAAATCTGCTTTCTGAAAGCTTCTTTCTTCTCTCTTTCTCTCCTGAGTGGCTGAATGGCTCCTCTAAAGCCATGCCGTTTCACACTTAAACAGGTTTTCGAAACCAAAGGTCCCCTGAAATCTTCCAGAGTGCACTTTATGAGTACTGCCCTTGAAATGATATTTTCCTGCCTCTGGTTTTCCACTTTGCTGCGTTATGGTTGATTTAATAAATGCATTATCTGAATCTGTTTCGGTGTGTTGAATGGAAATATAGCTGGTCTGTTCATCTGCTGTGGTAATGATGCGTTGCTTTGAATGTTTGTGCTGCGTTGTGTTAATGTTGCATGTTTCTCAGACGGAGGTGTTTGGCAGTAATTGTCTGACCTGACAATGAACAGCTTTCACAACTCTTTTCTACAAAGAGCCAGTACAGCATTTTGTTTTTTAGTGCCAGTAAAAGACTTGCACTTAGTTTTAATGCTACTTTTTCTTGATGCCTCTTGTGCTGTATTCCTCCTGAAGTATTTGGATGTATGAGGAGGGACAGCATGTTGGTGAACATTTGAAATTATTCTAATGATCTGTTTCATATTCTCTTTTATTTCCTTGTTATTTTGCCAGAATCTCTGGATGACTTAACTTCTATGGTTGTTAAGCTTTTTGGAGAAGTGGAGAACAAATCGGTGCCTATCCCAGAGTTCCCTGTGCATCCTTTCCAGGAAGAGCATCTTAGGGTGACTTACTACCTTTTGCTAATAAATATTTGACATCAGCCGTTGGTTCTTTCTCTCTCTTTGCACAGCAGGCAACATTAACACGTTTTCCTCTACTTTTCTGCAGCAATTTTATAAGGTCGTACCCATTAAGGACATCAGGAATCTGTATGTGACCTTCCCTATTCCAGACCTGCAGAAGTACTACAAATCTAACCCTGGACATTATCTGGGCCACCTGATAGGGCACGAGGGTCCAGGAAGCTTGCTTTCTGAATTGAAATCTAAAGGTAAGAGCGTTGTGATTACGCACTTTTGGAGATGGAGCTTTTAGAGTGGTGAATCCTAAAGGTCTGTAGTTCCACTTCTCTTTTAAAAAGAAAAATGGTTGAAAACCAACTTATTCCAGATTACCTTTCCTCAGACTTGGGTGCCTGATTAGGTTGTTTTGGAAGTATTGATTGTCCTTCTTTTTGATATCCTGCTGGTTTTGTTTTTATTTCCCCTTCTGCGATAGGCTAGGTATTCACTTGTGGTGTTTGACTCTTTTAATTGTTTTTAAACTTTCTAATTGAATTTTACTAATTTTTGTATGTGTCTTCTGTTGCTGATTGTGCCTCTTTATATAACTGTACAGTGTCCTTGAATATCTTGAGAGGCGTTTACAAATAAAATAAAAATAATATTGAAGGAATTGTACATAATTGAACAAACTACCACTGTGTGCATTTGTATTGTAATTACTAGTTTTGTGTATTCTGTGATGTATCTGCTTTAAGGCCTCAGCATACTTCAAAATTTGCATTGGTTGCATGAAACCAAAAGTGCCTTCATGGGCTTGCCTCCATGAGATAGAGATAGAGATAGTGAACTTTGTCATTCAGACTTTACATGAGTGCATAGCTGAACGAGAATGCGTTTCTCTAAACTCCAATGTGCAGATAAAAAAACATGGCAAAAACACAAGACATACAACCAACATGACATATAAATAACAAACATGACAGTGCAAAAGAGAATATAGAATACTGTATGTGACAAATAGTGAGCTGTATTATAAATAATAGGTCTATTACAAAACAATTGCACTTAGAGGGAAAATATGCATATTGCACACTATAAAAATGTAAACATAACTTTAATAAATAAACATTTGTAAAGTGTTAAGAGTGCTTATTGATTATAAGGAACAATGAGTCTATTGCACAAACTTAGCAGCATTAAATGGATGTTGATAGCAGTGATTTTTTGTACTGTGTATAGGTCCAATATGCATGAGTGTGGTACATGAGCAGTCTGATGGCTTGCGGAAAGAAACTTTTGTTCAGTCGGGAGGTCTTGCACCGAATGCTGCAGTAGCCGTGGGCTGGGTGTGTGGGATCTCTGACCATCTTGGTGGCTCTGCTGTGGCACCGTGATGGGTACAGATCTTGTACAGGTGGAAGTGAGGTCTTGATGATGCGCTCTGCTGTCTTCACCACTCTCTGGAGTGATTTCTGTTCTGCGATGGTGCAGCTGCTGTACCAGACTGTGAGGCTACTAGTTAAGACACTTTCTATTGTTCCTTTGTAGAATGTTGTGAGGGGGAAGGTTAGCTCTTCTCATCCTTCGTAGGAAGTGAAGGCGCTGCTGTGCTTTCTTGACCAGGGAGGTGGTGTGTGTAGTCCATGTCAGATTGTCTGCAATGTGCACCCCCAGAAACTCCATGTGCTCCTGTGTGTCTTTGTTGTCTTGTTGAGGAGAGATACAGGTGTCTACACCTGCAAACATGCTCTCAAAGTCATCCGTCTTTGTTGTCACGCCTCCCTTTTGTAACATTCAATAACAGATTTTGTTGCATTGAGTTTTCTTTTGAGGAGTTTGCCCAGATGCCATGCATATGACATGGCAAGCGAAGCCTATGTGTGGCATGTGTGGCTACTGTTTGTTATTTGTCTCCACAATTACATCATTTTGTTCGCTGAAGTCAGGCAAACGCCTCTGCAAGAAGTATACTGAGGCCTATATACATATCATTCAAAATTGATATTTATAAACCATAAGCTTACTGCTAACATACCTTATTAATGACAAACATCTGTGTTTCAGGCTGGGTTAACACTTTAGTTGGAGGACAGAAAGAAGGAGCCAAAGGTTTTATGTTCTTCATCATCAATGTGGATTTAACAGAAGAAGGACTCTGTAAGTGTTAGAACTAATTCGTAATATAGTTTGATAGGATATAGTTAATCTATAGTCATCTGCAAATATAACTATTGCCGGTAGCTCAGGATTTTTTCTGGTGTTGTCACATGTTTAGTAAAATAAAAATTGGGGACTGAAAATGCTAATATGTTAATATTTTCATTTTCAGATTATTTGAGCATTTAACCTGCAGCATCATGATATCATTCAGTATTTACACACACATAGTAAGCACTGTAGGTGAATTACTGGTTATTATTTATGTATTTAAAAATGCTCTTCTTAATATTATTTTGGTTAATAATAGTTTGCATCTATTGTTTAAACACTACACGAGTCTCTGGATTGCAAAAATTTGAACTGTAAAAATAGTGGGTATTTTATTTTATTAAGCTCACTGGACAAAAGAAAATCACATGTTTATGGTAGTGGTTTCAGGCTCCACAGATAGCACTACACAAGGATGATAAGGCTATAAATACCTGGATCTGTTTTCCACACATTGAATGAGACATTCACTGCCCTGTACCACCTCTTCTCAGTCTATGAATCCTGTCACACACCCCACAGGTATTTATAGCCTGATCATCCATGTTCAGCGCCATCTGCAGGAGCCTGAATTTACTACCACCTTAAATGCACAAGATGACTTTTTTTGTCTGGGTAGCTTATGTTTGAGCTGTGTTTCATTCTTTCTGTTCAGTGCATGTAGAAGACATCATCTTTCACATGTTCCAGTACATTCAGAAGCTGCGTACAGAGGGCCCTCAGGAGTGGGTCTTCCAGGAATGCAAGGTAGGCCAACGAGCCATTGTTAGGTTTGACACTTAGAATTACAGCCTGGCCTAGACATTGAAGCAGTACATTGTTGATATGCCAAACGTTAATCACACTAATCAGCTAAATAATTCCTAAAACTATGAAAGAGTTGGATATTTACCCCCCCACACACACACACACACAGAATCTTGCTGTGTAGCTTGGATGTTAATAATCTGCACAGCCAGTGTACAATCAGATGTGCAATCAGGAGTGGTGTATGAGTAGGTGGAAATACCAGGGAAGGCAGGAAACAGGGTGTTATGTTTCCTCTACCATCAACAAAATGGCATCCAGAAAGTCTCATCTCTCCTGACATCAGTGATCTAAACTTCTGCACATCGGGCACAACTAAAATCTGACCTTATCCAACATCCCCAAACTATAATGAGCTGTATGTCTACAGCTCCTCAGCATAAGGCTTTCTTAGAAATAAGAAGAACATGACAGCTCACAGAGAAAGATTAAAAACAGCATGGTTCTCTTTATCCTTTTTGAAGCTTAATTGGTCTTTTTGTGTTTTGTCTGTGCAGGATTTGAACACGGTGGCCTTCAGATTCAAAGATAAGGAACGTCCACGTGGATACACTTCTAAAGTGGCTGGGTTATTACATGTAGGTTCTTTTTTTAAGTCAGGCTTGAAAGGTTGTCTCCATGACTGCATGTACTTATCCTGTCCAGCTGCTGATGTCATCTGCCCACTGCCTGCATATTAAAGTAGTGCTCTTTGTCAGGGGTGTGAACAGGTGATGGGATGAATGATGAATACATTTTCATATCTGCTAGTTTAACTTCCTTGAATCAGTATCTCAGACTGGGCATGAATGGCATACCACAATTACTTAAATACTACTGAGTTACTAGTAAAAATCTGAAGATCTAGTCTTTCCGTAGCATTTAATTAACATTCTCAGGGTCAATATTACTGTAAATTGTTCCCATCAGCCTTAGTGAGCCAATAAGGATTCTGTCTGAAAAATCTTGCCTGGTGATTTGCTGTTTAAATTGCATAAGTAGGTACATTAGGAACATAAGTGTTTCCTGATTAGTCTGTAACCTGTTAGGCTTAATAATTGTACTAACCTCCAGTATCTCGCATCCATTTAGTAATTTTAAATAAATTATCATAAAATAGTTCATGGATTTATTATTGTTTGAATGGTACCAGCCCTTGGCATTTATTTTGCATATTTGGCCAGTCAAGTCCATATAGTTTGCATTTTCTCTCTCTAAGGGTCCACTTTTGATATTTTGCATAATAACTGTTTTAGTATGTGCATTTATACTTTGAATTACAGTGATTAGTCTGGGGAATACAAGTGCATCTCCAAAAATTTGAATACTGTGAATATAAAAAAACACTGCCCTATGTTTTATATTCAGTAAACATAAAGTGACTTATAAAGCTTGTTTTGTTATAATGTTGATACTTTTTGGTGTCTTTTACTCCAACTTCAAATGAAATGTTCTAATCTGAGATTCTGATTTATAGGTCATACTGATAAAAAATGCTTAAAGTGTCACTTTATGTGTAATGAATATAAAATGACAGTTTTTGTCTTTGAGTTAAATGAACTCAAATTAACTTTTTCACACTATTATATGGTGTTTAATGGTGTAAAGTCCCACTTTTTAAAACTTTGAGTGTGATGTTGCTGTGTTTGCCCCACCTTTCAGTGCCACACCTTGGCTCTGTTGTAAAAGCGTGTTCAGATGACTCATGGCAGCATCATGAGTCAGAGAGCCCACTTTGTCACAAGAACCCTCAGTTCCTTGTCAAACAGTGCTTCGCTTTGTTGTAGTACTATCCACTGGACGAAGTTCTTGCAGCAGAGTACATGTTGGAGGACTTCAGACCAGATCTTATAGAGATGGTGCTGGATAAGCTGAGACCAGAGAATGTCAGGTTAGTCAAATAAGTGTATATACACACACACTTTTAATCTGGCTTTCACTTTTTTGTAATTTAACTGAATCAACAGTCAACTTTACCTGACCAGTGCCTTGTGTCCACTACAGGACTTTTAAAGTGGCAACAGATTATAAAATAACTGGGCATGTCACACACTTCCCAACTAAGTTTACTGATTTTTGTAGCAAATAAAATGTTCATAACGTACTAAATGACTAGTGATCATACACTACATCCCTTCAACCAGTTACTGAACCAAACTCGACCCAAAACACTAAACGACTGGTGATCATACACTACACCACTTCAACCAGTTACTGAACCAAACTCGACCCAAAACACTAAACGACTGGTGATCAAACACTACACCACTTCAACCAGTTACTGAACAAAACTCGACCCAAAACACTAATGATTAGTGATCATACACTTCACCACTTCAACCAGTTACTAAACTCGACACCACCCAAAACACTAAACGACTGGTGATCATACACTACACCACTTCAACCAGTTACTGAACAAAACTCGACCCAAAACACTAATGATTAGTGATCATACACTTCACCACTTCAACCAGTTACTAAACTCGACACTACCCAAAACACTAATGACTAGTGATCATATACTACACCACTTCAACCAGTTACTGAACCAAACTCCACCCAAAACACTAAACGACTAGTGATCATACACTACACCACTTCAACCAGTTACTGAACAAAACTCAACTCAAAACACTAAACGACTGGTGATCATACACTACACCACTTCAACCAGTTACTGAACCAAACTCCACCCAAAACACTAACGATTAGTGATCATACACTTCACCACTTCAACCAGTTACTGAACCAAACTCCACCCAAAACACTAAACGACTAGTGATCATACACTACACCACTTCAACCAGTTACTGAACCAAACTCCACCCAAAACACTAAATGACTGGTGATCAAACACTACACCACTTCAACCAGTTACTGAACCAAACTCCACCCAAAACACTAAACGACTAGTGATCATACACTACACCACTTCAACCAGTTACTGAACCAAACTCCACCCAAAACACTGATTAGTGATCATACACTACACCACTTCAACCAGTTACTAAACTCGACACCACCCAAAACATTAAATGACTAGTGATCATACACTACCCCACTTCAACCAGTTACTGAACCAATCTCGACCCAAAACACTAAACGGCTAGCGATCATACACTACACCACTTCAACCAGTTACTGAACCAATCTCCACCCAAAACACTGATTAGTGATCATACACTACACCACTTCAACCAGTTACTAAACTCGACACCACCCAAAACACTAAACGACTAGTGATCATACACTACACCACTTCAACCAGTTACTGAACCAAACTGAAACAGACGTGCATCATCTTGCCTATGAGACAAAGATTAAACATAGAAGTATAACAGCTTGTTGCTGTCCACCACCATTTGTGCTGGCCCAAAATGAAAGAATTGTGAAAAAAGCCTTTGGGTGGAGGTCGTAGGTGGGAAGACTGAGTCACCATGGAGGCAGGTGGAAGTGATGAAGGCTACTCGATGTACAAGACTTGTTATACAAATTTCTTTTCCACCTGAAATTGTGCTGCAGTATCAGACATGTACTACCAAATTACAGTCTGTACCCCTCACACACTGCTCCATTCTCTCCACAACTGACCAAATATCTGCCAGCACAGACTCAGTCAAAATGAGAATCAAGGCTAAAATTTGGATAATAATTATGTAACATAACTCTGGCTTTAGTAAGTATAAACATTTATCTCCGTTTTTGTTACTGACTGAGTAAAAGTAGCCCTTGCACCCCACCCACACCTCACATGAATTACTACTATCTCAATTTAGCCCACTGTAACCCCAACTTTCAGCCCCACTTTTGAAACCCCTCAGTATACATGGACCTGTTTAAAAATATGAGATTTTTTTTAACATAATTCCTGACCCAAGAACAGGTCAGTTAAATTTATTCCTGCCTCTTGGGACCGATTGGCTTTGCCCAGACTTAGGATAAATGCTTTGTGTCTCTTCAAAGAAGCGTCTTCACGTTTGAACTCTTGTTCTGAATATCCCTGTACATTTCTCCTTCTTGCCACGCTGCTGAGGGCGAAACAGAGCTTTGGCTGGTTAATGTCTTATCATCTGGTTTTGAAGCATACTTTGTGAGACTGTGGGATTGTGCTACTGTGTCTGTTTTTGGAAAAGAAGCTCCTTTTCTCATCCAAAATCTCTGGAATGTGAGAGAGCCTTGCGAATTCAATTTCCTCTGGAGCTTCAAAAGAGCTGCTCCACTGTCAGGATTGGTTCATAACCCCCCAGGCCTTCTTATCTTGCCCTTGGATGGAGTGAAGCAGAGACACCAACGGATTTAACATTGCAGCCTTTTGAGATTCATATTGCAGCCTGTTGCGGTTGTCTTGAGCCCTATTGGAATTGGGTTATATTTCAGGAGAACGTCTCCTCAGTGGTGAAACTCCTGCATCCAGGCGGCATGTGATCATGCTTGTTGTTATTATTAGTTCACTTATACAATTATCATTTACTTATTCTCCTTATCCTTACGATGTGTGCATTGTATTATCTATTATAAAATATTATTTTCTGTTGAATTATTTGAACGGCATTTAACATTCGATCCTTATGGAGCTTTACCCGTTTAATAAGCCTCGCTTTTCTCATCCATCATCAAGTTTATTGTTATTATTTATTATGCATAGATACATAAACACATACATGCAAAATGCTTAATATAAAAAGAAAGGAAAATGAGTGACAAAGTAAGATTAAAATAAGGTGTAAGACTAGTAAAACCAAGTACAGCGTCTTCAAATGTCTGTGACTAGACTGTAGATTTTGGGTTAGTTTTAAACTTGTGTAGAATGGTTTTCTGTTAGATGGGGGCTGGAGAATATTTCCAGATCAGGCAATCTGGAAGTCTGCTGTGGTGCCCTATGTGGCACTCTTCTTGGATCTTGGAACTTCCATCATTGTATTTGACAGATTTGTTGTCACATTGCAAGTGATGCGAAAGGCACTTGGAAATCTGATTTTGAGAGGCCAGAGCTTCCAGACAGACAGGTCTGTACAAATTGAATTGTAATCACATTTCAAACACCTCTGAATGTGGTTTGTATCCAGACTATAAAGTCTGGTTCGGCCAAATATTTGATTGGTCTACCAAGTCCATCCAGACCAAGTAGATGATTGAGTGACTCTTCAAAAGCAGTAATATACATTTGTTTGTGATTGATGAAGTTTTTTGGTGGAACTGTGCACTAGCAGGCCAAATACCTTTATCAAATATCCAGAGATTGGTATCAGACAGGACTAACATGATTAGACAAGCTCTTGGTTGGCTAAAACAATCTGTAGATAATTCAGTCGGAGGAGGAGGAAAAAAAAAAGTAGACATTAGAGGTGTGCATCTGTCCAATAAATGATGATTTGATACATATCTGGATTCATGTGGTACTATACAATTTAGATACGATATATTTTAAATTAGACCGATTTGGTTCGATTCGATTGAGTAGCATTTTGATACAATTCGGTTAACTGTAATAGAGTAGGAAATAATACGATAGTTACCTGTTTAAAATAGCAGCAGCAAGCACATCAACAACAGCAAACCGATTTACAGCTATTTAATTGGGCCTTTGGCCGGTACATGCTACAAATAGACCGATTCAGGGGTCCATGTACTAATGTATTCACATCATTAAAGTCAAAACCGGATTTTCCCTAGTAGACATGGTGGATCTGGATGGGAATAAAATTAGACGACCTCATGTAGAAGAAGAAATTACCTCATAACCCCATGTACATTTAATCACGTTCAAATACGGCTATGCTTTTGTGTCCCATTATAATTATTTTTAACTACATCCTCTAGCTTAAGTAATTTGTGACCTACATCAAAACTACCTAACGTTTCTGATTCTACAACCGTTAATGAATGACGTGACCCACTTTAATATATACGCCATGCAGATTATCCTCACTGTCATCATCTCATGTCATTAGCTGTGGTGATAATCTCATGCATCAGCTTATTGCATCTGATGAGCATCTCCTGCAGTGTTGGGGTTTGGAAATGCAGTGTTGTGGAGTTTAGTTCCCAGCTAGAAGCTGATGAAAAGTGAACTTCTCTGGAAATCCACTTAAGTGAATCGGCAGACTGCCGCTTGGGTATAAATGACTGGTCAAGGCTGCTGAATTGGTTTAGCAGTGTTCACTGAAAGCTGATCTGCGTTATTATGATTTGCTGCACTTCTGAAAGTAGTGCAGTTGTGGAAAATCATGCTAACAGATATGGGCTGAGCAGACATGCAGGTCATCTGCTCACCGTTTGTCTTCCAACTTCACAAGATTAAGTTCAATGTTTTGAGTTTAAAGCCTTTGCACCTCATTCTCACATTGCTTGGGTTAGTTCTTGGACTAGACTTAAATTCACAGCGACTCTGACTGCAGACTGTGACTATTTTAGGCTTTGTTATGTAACTGATTGATGCTGGTGACTCAGAATAGCAGGTCATTTTGCTGAAAGTCCTACATCGATCACAGCCGCCCAGATGGCCCAGGTGCATTTGTGTCCAGATATAGAGCATCGATCCTTGTCCTCGTGCACCACATTGAAGATTCTCTGGGAACTCAAGCTCTCCACGTATAATGTAATCATCCTCATTCTGAAAGCTACTTACTATAGAACAGATTTGCTAAAAGCAGAATTTCTGCTCGGTGGCGTCCCCAGAGAGACTGAGAGAGATGGGAAGTATCTGCAAACTGAGATTGCTCTTACTGTAGTAGTTATTGATGCAGATCTATTCCCATTTCTCT
Source organism: Crenuchus spilurus (assembly GCA_036984385.1). Classification (NCBI taxonomy): domain Eukaryota; kingdom Metazoa; phylum Chordata; class Actinopteri; order Characiformes; family Crenuchidae; genus Crenuchus; species Crenuchus spilurus. Next base: position 87,293 of record BRDA01008358.1, on the reverse strand, counting down.
TCAGGGTCGCTGTCGTCTCCAAGTCATTTGAAGGACAGACAGACAAGACAGAAGAGTGGTACGGCACACAGTACAAACAGGAATCAATTTCTGATGAGGTCATCAAGGTGAGATGCTCTTGAAGTAGATCAATCAAGCTGTCTGTTCTGGTTCTGCAGCACTGCATGTTAAAATAAGTCATAGTTCTGTAAAATGGTCCGATATATATTTTGAGCTCCACTGATCATTTAATTGTTCTACAATTACAGACTGTAGTCCATCTGTTTCTCTGTATACTTTGTTCACACTGTTCTTCAATGATCAGGACCCCCAAAGAGCAGGTATTATTTGGGTGGTGGATCATCCTCAATGACACTGATGTGGTGGTGGTGTCTTATTGTGTGTTGAGCTGCAGAACTGTGTCCACTCTATTACAGACACCTGCCTTGTTGGTCCACCTTGTAGATGTAAAGTCAGAGACAGCAGCTCATCTGTTCCTGCACAGTTTGTGTTGGTCCTCTAGTCCTTCACTGGTGACATAGTTGGCTAGTTTATGCACTATTTTCAATCCAGCAGTGACACTGAGGTGTTTGATCCACTCTAGCACACACTAACACCACCACCACCATGTCGGTGTCACAGCAGTGCTGGGAATGATCCTCCTGCTCTGTGTGGTTCCTGATCATTGAAGAACAGGGTGAACAAAGTATACAGATAAACAGATGGACTACAGTCTGTGATTGTAGAACTACAAAGTGCACCTGTATGGTCAGTGGAGCAAAAATGGATGATGAGTGGAGAATAAAGGTATGTGTACCTAATGAAGTGGCCTCTAAGTTTTAGTCTTGGAGATTGTAGTTGAACAGTGACACTAATTTGGTTTTATGTTGATGGAAAAAGATGTCAAAGCAACAGAATTAAACTGGTAAAATAAAGTTTTTCACTTTGATGTTTCTGATTAAAGCAGAAAACACTTCCCCGCACATTTGAGTCCTCTGTGTGCCGAACCTGCTACTGTGATCTCTTAAAAAAACCTACATGGAAAGCTCTTCCACTTTGAGAAACCAGATCTGACTATAGGCTAATCCTTCTGTTTCAGAAATGGCAAAACGCTGACCTAAATGGCAAGTTTAAACTCCCCATGAAGAATGAGTTCATCCCCACCAACTTTGAGATTTATCCTCTGGAGAAGGACTCCCCATCTTATCCCACTTTGATCAAGGTGTGTTTTGAAACAAACTCAAATCTGACTCATTTTTCGAGGAACCAGTTTTATTCTAACACACACACACACACACACACACACACACACACGACTATGAGCATGTATTTGATCACAGTCAGAACTGATAGGACTATCTAAAGTGATCTAAGCTCGCAGCAGTCTTGTGTCTGACGGCTGAAACTCCCTCCAGACTTTGTGCTCTTCGCTTTCATTTAAACTCTCAGTTAACTTCAAAGGGAGCAGAGTGTTGAGTGAAGTTCTGAGGTTTTTTTTATTTTTGTGTAAAGAATGCTAATGAAACTGAATGCTTATTATCTCTCTGTAGGACACAGCAATGAGTAAAGTGTGGTTCAAGCAGGATGACAAATTCTTCCTGCCCAAAGCCTGTCTGAACTTTGAGTTCTTCAGGTAAGCTCTTTCAGTGTGACTCTCTTGTCTTATGAGGCTTTAGACTTACTTTGACACTGTAAGTAAGATACACAATGTCATTAAATGCCATATAAACTGGTATGCACATTATCATTTCTAAAGAGAATAGGCTTTTATTGGCCCTTTTCTTACTGTGACATCCAGATGACCTAGTTAATGTGTGTGCAGTCTCGTGTAATGGGTATTACATGTGAAAGTGTGATTAGCTTTTTGATGGTCTTGTATAGTCATACATAAAAATATCATGAGTTCATCATTTAATTCAAAAGCTAATCTGTCATATATATTATATTTCATTACAGGCAAAGTGACATTTCAAGCTTCTTTAATGTTGATCATTTTGGCTTGTAGCTCATATATTAGAAATCCAGTAAAATATGTGATGGTGAGTTTGAGTAAATGACTATAAGTATAAATACTGTGTATCTCTCAGAGCTACAACTGTCACATTCCTAATATCAACACTCCTGAAGCAGAGACAACATCAGAAGTGTGTTACCTGCACTAAAGAGAAAAAGAACTGGACTGTTACTCAGAGCTCCAAAGTCCTCTTTTCAGATGAAAGTCAGTTTTGTGTTTCATTTGTAAATCAGCTCCTAGAGTCTGGAGGAAGAGTGGAGAGACACACAATCCAAGTGTCTGAAGTCCAGTGTGCAGTTTCTGCAGTCTGTGATGGTTTGAGGTTGTGGTGTTGGTCCACTGTGTTTTATCAAGTCCAAAGTCAACACAGTCGTTTACCAGGAGATTTTAGAGCACTTCATGCTTCCATCTGCTGACAACCTTTATGGAGATGCTTATTTTGTTTTCCAGCAGCTGCCCACAGTGCCAACACTACTACTGACCATCATATTATTGTGCTTGACTGGCCACCAGCACATGAGCTATAAGCCACACTGATCAACATTAAAACAAAAAGTAGCTCAAAATGTAATTTTACATGTAACGAATATAAAACACAACAGTATAGCAGCTTAACTTTAACTTTTATTTTAATGTTTGAGGGTAGTCCTGTTTTCAGCATATTTGACCTGTCTTTGTGTTATACTATTCTGTTTTCACCACTTTTCTTATTAACCCCTCATTCCTCTACAGCCATCTTCAGAGTGCCGTTTCTTAGTGAAGTGTTAACATGTTACTGCTGATCTCAGATGCAGAAATTGATTTAATTCTGGTGTTTCAAAATGCTAGACTGTGCCGTTCTTGGAGACCATGTAATTTAAATGTGTGGGTTGATCACTGCTGTTGTCTCCACAGCCCGTTTGCTTATGTGGACCCGTTGCATTGTAACATGGCCTATTTGTACCTTGAGCTCCTTAAGGACTCCCTCAACGAGTATGCATATGCAGCTGAACTAGCTGGCTTGAACTATGACCTCCAAAATACCATCTATGGGATGTATGTAAGTATCCAAATTGTATTTGCTCTTATTTTGGATCATCCCACCTTCAAGGCCTCCGCTCCACTGCCCAGTGTTGTGCTTTATCCGCCCTTCTGACAGATGCCTGCCCTGGAGGGTAGATTATGTTTTTGTTCTCAGTATTTGTGGATACCTTACTTAAAGAGCAGTGCTCACAAAATCAGCCCCTCCTCCTTTTTGGTATGTGGTTGATTTAGATTAAAAGCTGCATTAACTGTTGGTAGTCATTGCTGCATTAGCCCTTGCCAGTGTTGAGGCTGCATATACATACTCTTTTACCTTCTCTCTCTCTCTTGCTCTACATATGTTTTTTTTTTTTTTTTTTTCTCCCATTCTCTTCCATCTGTTTTTCATACTCTGTTTTGCTTGTTTTAAGTCACCTTGTCCCACCAAACATCTCTTTTTGTTGTTTCTTCGCTAGTCGCTACTTATATGCAGACCCCCTCCACTGCAACATGACCTGCCTGTTTCTCAGATTGTTGAAGGATGATTTAAAAGAGTATACATTTGCAGCCCGACTGGCAGGGCTGAGCTATGGCATAGCCTCAGCAATGAATGCCATCATCGTAAGTACAGAACTAGCCCGTTCCCCCTTTTCTGGGTGGAAGCAGGGCCAGGGAGCCTGAGGCTTGAGAGTGTGGTGAATTGGCTTTTTTCCAACTTTTCTGCTTGCATTTTCCTTCTTTGTCAGTGTAAAACTGGAAGGTGTGGCTCAACCTTTTTGCAGTGGAAATGTTCAGCCCTGCTGACATGCTGCTTTCTCACTCGCTTCTGTTCATCATTGCTTGGTGCAGTAAGACTGGTGTGAGTGTGTAAAGACTACTAGGAAATCAGGAGTCATTACTAATTTTATAGATATACACGCCCTTCAGTAACATCACCAGCCAGTAATGCTAGTATTTATTCATCTGTTCTACATTAGAGATTCACCTATTTTTGTTTATTTCACTATCGAGTTTTGAATAATGTACACTAGGGATTGACCGATATGGGTTTCTCAGTGGCTGAGCCAATGCTTAGTGCAGGATGGCCAAAAGCTGATATATAATGCTGCTGTTGCACATCTGAGAAAATATAAATATAAAAAATAATTGCTTACTTGAGATTAGAAAGATTAGTTTCATCAGTCATGTCTTCATCTGTCTCTTACGTGAAGATACTGACACTAGGGGGAGCTCTATCATTGTTCTACAGCAACTACACTGATAAGGCTGCCTGTGGATGTGCCTGTAAATGTGACAAAATGGCAATAAATGGCTCACTGATTGATTAATCGGTCAATCACTAATGTACAATAGTATTGCAGTTACATTAGGTGACTGTGAAATGGTGATTAAGGTTGTTTTACTTCACACTAACAAGGTGCTCAGTTTGTCATTGAATTGTTTCAATAGGCATGCATTTATCACTGGGCTGTGTTGAATATCAGTTTATACAACTGATATAAGGTGCATCCATACTTCACTCTCTACTTCAGTCTAACATTCTAATACATTTAAATGCTCATGAAACCATTAAAGAGCTTACTGTTGTGGTCAGAACTGGCCTACCTGTCTTTAAGCGACATCATGTAATAGTTGTATTATCACAATGTTATATTATGTTATATAACATGCACAATGCATGTTACAGTTATTAGCCCTTTAACATCCAGCTCAACTTTTTTGAAGAGCATATTTGAGTCACTATATTTTATTTGTAGGAGGTCTTAAACTTAATTCCATAGGGCCATCTTCATAGTGCCATCTCTACCAATTGGTAGGGGTATGTTTTGCTAAAATATCCACTAGAGGTCACTAGAAATGCAACATTTTGTTTTCTGAATGCAATCCAGCAATGTTTTAATAAATATATAAATCTGGATCAAATTATATAAAATGTCACAAAAGGTAGCAAAGTATACATATATACATTGCATTTTGTGTTGTGTATTTACCAGAAATGCCATCTCATCCATTTGGTAGAGGTGTATTTATTTAAAAAAATGAACTGGGTGGTTTTAAAAAGATCACAGATTTTATATATTATCGTCCCCTAACAGCAAAAATCTAAAATTCATTGCTCCTGTCTTGCTGAGGACATTAAAAGGATAAAGAAATCATCCTGTGTCGAATCAAAACCAAACTGTCAGTAAGATCATAATTAGATTCTCAGTGTGTTTTCAGACATAATATAACTTACTGTGGGCTTTAACAATGAACAGGGCTGGTATTCACAAAGCAGTTTGGTCTTGGATCAGATCCCATGACCCTCATCAGTAAATCTCATTCTAGGTCAGCACTACTGAGGAGGTTTGTGTATACACATGAAGTCTGTGTGACCTTAATCAAGGTTACAGATTCGCCCCAGGATGGCAAACAGTGTTTGTAAAACAGTGATTTAGCGAATAATGTCACATAGTTCCCATGTGTTTAACTCTTTCAGACCCAGCTTATTGTAGAGCTCTAAGTGTGATATGATCTTATTCTAAACCACAAATGATAAATCAAATGCTAATAATTGTTTGATGACTATTGCAGTGTACTCTGGTTCTGAATAACAGCAACATACAAGTAATTGTATGAACACAATCTTTAGAATTATAGTGAAGTAAACAAAGCAGTTTATGTTGTTCACCTAACAGATCCTTTAAATGAATGTATTTGACTAGACAGCTGTTCCTATGGCTGCACAAAACCCTCACCAGCCTGATATTCAGAAGTTTCTTCTTCCTTTAACCTTGTATCTTTTTTTTTTATTTGTGAAATGCATTAGTGCCAAGAATATGATTAAAGTAACTGCTCTTCCTCAGGAGTTGAGAGAAAGAGAGAGCGAGTGAGCGTTCGCGTGAGACAGAGAGAGAGAGCGCGAGCAAGCATGTGTGAGAGACGGAGAGAGAGAGAGAGTGAACGAGCGCGTGAGACAGAGAGCATGTGTGTGAGACGGAGAGAGAGAGAGTGCGAGTATAGATAACATACTGCTGAATAAAGTGATCTATTTAAGTGTGGTGCAGATTGAGAGTTGGGTGCTGTTAGGAGTCATAGTTGCAGATTAGCACTGGCAGCGTTCATCCCTCAGGACCTGTAAGAGATGTCTGATTTACTGCCTGTAGACACACTCAAACTTTATTGTAGCCTCTGTAACTTCATTGCTGACACACTGACTCTCTTTCTCTTTCACAGCTTTCAGTGAAGGGCTATAATGACAAACAGCACATCCTGCTCAAGAAGATCATTGAGAAAATGGCCACATTTGAGATTGATGAGAAACGCTTTGACATCATCAAGGAAGCGGTGAGCGTACAGCTTCTGACTTTTTCATATCTCATGTTGTATAACCTGAGACATTTTACTAAATTTTAAAGCAGACTGCGCTGGCTTTTGGTTGATTTATCAACACAGTCTTTTCCTTCATGTGAGCATAAGACTCTGTGTTTGTTTCACTGTAATCTATGGCTCATGCAGAGGGTTCTGCACTAACCTTATATACTCACTGGCTACTTAAATAGGTGCACATAGCTTGTATCCACTGATCATATAGGTGCACTTTGTAGTTCTACAATTACAGACTGTAGTTCATCTGTTTCTCTGTATACTTTGTTCACCCTGTTCTTCACTAGTCAGGACCACCAAAGAGCAAATGGATCATTCTCCGTGACACTGACATGGTGGTATGTTAAAGTGGATCAGACACAGCAAAGCTGTTGATGTTTTTCACCACCTGTGTCACTGCTGGAGTGAAATTAGTGCACTAGAAAATAGAGTGAACACTGTGTTTAACATCTCCAGCAGCTCACAGACTAACACACCACCACCACATCAGTGTCACTGAGAATGATCCTTCTGCTCTTTGGTGATCTTGTGTGGGTCCTGACCATTGAAGAACAGGATGAAAGGAGGACAACAAATGGGACAATGTGTGTAGATAGAAGGTATGTGTACCTAACAAAGTGGCCATTTAGTGTATATTTACACAGACACTTATTTAATGTTGACCCTAATCTTTGTCTCATATTTAGCTCAGAGGTTTTTAGCAGTCATTGTTTTAATATGTAGTTTAATGGGATCAGATTTTGTTCTGATTACAGTACATGAGATCTCTGAATAACTTCAGAGCAGAGCAGCCTCACCAGCATGCCATGTACTACCTGCGTCTGCTCATGACTGAGGTGGCCTGGACCAAAGACGAGCTCAAAGAAGCACTGGATGGTGAGAGAGACACACACACACAGTACTCAAGTCACAAGGTTAACTCGCGTTAAATGTTGAGAGTTTGATTTGCCCTAATTTAAACATAAACTGTAATCTTCTCTTGGTCCAAACCAAATATGGTCTTGAGTGTACATGTCTGGTCAATGAATTTGTTACATGTCATTCATATAAGTACACATTAACAAAATATCAAAGAAAATGTACATTTAGCTTCTCAAGAGGCACTATGACATCGTGATAACATTCCAACAATGTTGTCTATGTTCTTGCCGCATTGATACAATGTTGTGGTTGAGGTTCTGTTCCTGCTGGGTTAACTTAAAAATAATTCTATAGGAAATTAACAAAAATATTTGTGCTGCATTGCTGAGATTTCTCATTATTCTAAACATTGTAAAAAAATTGTACTTCTTGATACTGTAATATTTAAAGTGTTTTTGCTATTTTAGACACATTGTCTATATTATTTATCCCCTCACACTTTGTGTATACTTCACTTCAATTAACATGTACTTTTTTCATAATGCTATAGAGACAATAGTGGATAGAAACAAATTCCTTGTGTGTACGAGCATATTGGGCACTAAATCTGATTCTGATAAACTGAAGCCACCTATCGTTATATATTGCTAATTTAATAGTGGCATATGCTACACAATAAGACAAAAATGCATTGCTTTTCTCATATACGACATGGCAGTGATGGAGAGCAAATATTGCTTTATTGCTTTATTATATATAAAATAGGTAACACTTTAATAACACTTTCATTAATAAGCAATTAACTAATGATTATCAACTGTGAACAAATCATTAGTTCATGAGAATTTCAACATGAACAAATGTTTATAAATGACGGTTCATGTAGTTACTAATTTTTGCAAATGTTAACAAATCATTAGTAAATCATTTGTTAATGAAATTCTCATGAATTAATGATTTGTTTACAGTTATTAATCATTAGTTAATGAGCTTTTAATGAAAGTTTTTATGAAGTGTTATCTAAAAATGTATTGCTTGTAGATTGTATTGTAGAGTATAAATACAGATTTTGAGGACATGATAATGCAAATCAAACAGACAAAAATACACACTTGCAGTGTTAATGTCAGACTATTAAAAATGAAAGCTGTTGAATGGATATTGAAGATGAACAGTAAGTTTGTCTTTGTTAGCCAGTCTGAGTGCAGATGTGATTTACACCTGCAGAGAAAGCACTGCTTTATTCTGATTGAAAGGATATTCAATACTGCTGATATTCAACAATGATAACAGCTTCTTATTAAAGTTACCACAGACAAACACACAATTTCCAAGTCCATTTCCTTCTCTGTTTTTTTGTGCTCATCCTCTCTTTTGATGGCTCATCTCATGTTACTGAATCTGGGTCAGATGCTGTGTGAATTTAGAGTGGTCATTCCTTTCAGTGTCTTGGAGTGTGTGCGGAATGGTGAATTACTGCATGTGGGAGAAAGATGTCTGTGTTGATTGGCAATAGTCGGGTATAAAGTGTGTGCGTTTGAGACAGTGACGACAAACCCTGTTTCTGCTTTGTCTTGATAATGGATGTGACTGGCTCTGTGGTTGATTGTTTATGTCTGAATGTGTTTCAGATGTCACTCTGCTCCGCCTGAAGGCCTTTATACCTCAGCTGTTGTCACGATTACACATTGAAGCCCTGCTCCATGGCAATATCACCAAGCAGGTATGTCTGAAGTGGATAAAGGTGACAGAAGGTACATATAGAGGTGTGTGTGTGTGTGTGTGAGAGAGAGAGAGAGAGAGAGAGACACACACAGAGAGACACAGAGAGAGAGAGAGAGTTCTATCCTCCAGCTGTTATTCTCGCCAACAACGTTCAGCCTGTCATTAGATCTGCTGATGGAATCACTTACCAGAGGTCAGCTGGTACATTGTGGACTCAACATCATGACTTTAGACAGAAGGGCTGAACGAGTTGGGAAAATGTCCAATTATGATTTTTCAGTCTAATACTGCACCTGTTATTTAAATTGAAGTATTTTTCTAAAATTAATTTTCAGCCAGGTTGTTTTTTCCCAAGAATGTTATTGTTTGTACATTTATTATTTATTTATATTATCCTCCTCCTTTTCTTTCTTCTTTATTTCTCTCCCACCTACCTTCCTATATAATATTCCTTCCTTTCCTCCCTCCCTCCCTCCCTACTTCCTTTTTTCCTTCCTCCCTTCTTTCTATTTCTCTCTCCCTCCTACCTTTCCACCTTCCTTTTTTATCTAATATCCATCCATCCTTATTCTCCCTTACTTCCTTCCCTCCTCTCTTCAGTCCCTTCTTCTTTCTTTCCATCATTCTTTTTTTTCTCTCTGTCATAATAACCGAGTAGCCATTTAGATTCAGTGCATATGTACAGAGTGGAGTTTTCTCTGCTTTGGGTACAAAGTAACAGGTCCTCAGTTTTGTTTGGATTAAGAAGGAGGAAAGAGTTGCTCATCCAATCTTTTAATATCTTTACACATTCCTCCAGTTTATTGAGACTTGGAGCATCCTTTGTTTTAACTGATATACACAGTTGTGCATCATCAGCATAGCAGTGGAAGCTAACGCTGAACCTGCAGATTATAGTCTCAAGTGGCTGCATGTACAGAGGACATTACAGCAGCCCAAGCACTGATCCCTGTGGGACACCATATTTTACTAAAGAACAATGAAAATGTTTGTATACTTACAAACTGATTTTTTTGTCATTTAGAATTTAAACCAGGACAGAGTCTGTACTTTTACACGTACCAGATTTTAAAGCCTAGCAGGGGTGATCCTATGGCCACTAGTATTAGGTACTGCAATGAAGTTGTTGTTGTGGTGTCACAACACGGACATTTGGTTGCCCAGGTTCTGGCCAAATTATGTAGTTTTTATTAACTCTGTCTTGGTCATTATTCCACTGAAGACAACATTTTTATTAATGTAGGCTATAATAAGAAATGCAGCTCTTGCAGTTTGATAATAAATTGTGATTTTTGGTATAAAATGATTCATCTTTAAGCCCTCACTCACAGACTAGTGTTCCTGTTTTCAGCTTCCAATCATTTGTTATTAGGACCATTAAAACCTTTCTATTTTTGAAGTTTTGCATTGGGCTCATCTTATATGCTCCTCTAATGAATGGAGTTTTAAACTACACAAATATTAAAATATGAAATGCACTCTTCATAGGTAGGTGTACTTATGGTCTGTCTTGTGTTCTGCATTTGGCAACAAACATGCTGATCAGTTGTTAATTTATGCTGTTGTGTGATGTGTGATCAGTATATGACTCTTCAAATAATAATTGCTTGTCTTTGTCTGCCCCTGTGTGTAGTCTGCTCTCAGTATGATGCAGATGCTGGAGGACACTTTGATTGAGCATGCTCACACTAAGCCCCTCCTCCCCAGCCAGCTGATTCGGTACAGAGAGGTGCAGGTGCCTGATGGTGAGTGACGAAGCTTCTTCTAGTCGCACGTCACAAAAAATCCTCATATAACCTCTCAGCAGGAGCACTGTTACACACACACACACACACACACACACACACACACACACACACACATACTTACACACTCACATACACTCTCTGTCTCACACACACACACTCGTCACACATCACAAAAACCATTCATACGACCTCTCAGCAGGACCACTCTTACATTCTCACACACACACACACACACAATCTCTGTCTCTCACACACTCATCACAATACAAAAACCACTCATATAATCTCACAGCAGGACCACTGTTACACACACACACA
>BRDA01008358.1:27715-40148 GCA_036984385.1 Crenuchus spilurus | reverse complement strand
CACCTGCTCTAGTGATCCCAAATACTCCCCATGAGTACTGATATGCACTCAGCATTCGATATCGAAATGTTAATTATTTAACTTTAGTATTTTTCACATTTGTACTTTCCCACTACTGTAAGTCGCTTTGAATAAAAGCATCCGCTAAATGCAATGTAATGTAATATAATTTCAAGTGTTTCTTTTTGTTTTAATGCTGAGACTGTGTGAATAGTAATTTACTGAAATGCTAAACGAAATAGTATAATTTAAGATTCTGAATTTCTAACTTTCATTAGCAAAACAAAAATAGGCTTGAAATATAAACCTGTATGTCTACTAAATATAAAATGACAGTTTACCTTTATGAGAATGACCTTTTTCACAATTTTCTTTTTGACGTATAACTATAAATAAAACTGAATCATGTTTGAAATTTAAAATCAACAAAACCCCCTAATAGGACTACTGAACAAGTGTCACAGATTAAAAAGAGAGAATTCTTGTACTGCTGAATTTAAAGGAATGTTCAATTAAAGAAAATCTGTGTACACTTGCAATCACTGTTATTTTATTTATTTTATACAATGTGATCAGTGTCATCTGAAGTACCCTCGAGTTTTTGACATGCATGTATGCAAGCTATGATAACTATAGCCTCAAGACTGCAATCCAAAACTAAATTCTTATGTACATGTCATGGCAATTCTAGTTCGACTACATTTCATTAGTAAAGTGTTTCAGGCAGGTGTGACCAATGAACTTACAGTGAACATTGCAATGAATTAATCATGTAGAAAGGAAAGTTCTTTTTCTATATGGTTAAGATCAAGGTGCTGACTAACCAGTAGTAGCTTATGGCAGAGAGTTCTGGTTATATTCAGGAGGTACTTAAGGATAAATTCCTTTGAAATCTTAACGTGCCAGGTTGATTCTTCCTAAGATGTGATGTTAGAGAGGACCTTATTAGCCCAATGTATTAAGCTGCTTTGCCTTAAACTAAGCAACATTAAAAGATCAAAAGTACAATTGATCAAGCTGTGTCTATGCCTTACAGGATCAACAGCAGAATAACATGCTCGATCCAAATGCATAACGTGTCTTATAACAGTCACCGTCAAAAAGTAGCTTTACAGATGTCAGGATCCAAAACTCTAGAAATAAAGTAAAATGTTACGAAGCAAAGAAACCTTGAAAAGAACCAAGATGCAAATGGGGAACCCATTCTCCTTTGGTCAAAAAATCATTCAGATTATCACCTAAAACCTAATTAGAAGTATTAGTAGCCGAGAGGTTATCCTGAAAATAATATGATAGCAATTATTTGGCAATAAAAAGCAGAACAGGTACAATATTGATGCCTCTGAACTTTGGTGTGAGACTTCTGAGAGGAGATTGGACAGCTAAATGGATCCTGGACTAAATCAAAGCTCAGCTTTCACTAGAAGCCCAGATAACCAACAAGATGGATGAATTCATGAATGAGATATTAAGAAGCATGAAGACCTAAACAGATGTCGTCATGTTCTGGAGAAATTCCATCCATATGGTCACCAGGAGTCAGAACCCAGTTTATGGCTTTTAGTAAATATACAGTCATACATGAAATTAGAAGATCATGAAAGATTACTCTTTGTTCATAATTTAATTTAAAAAGTTAAACTGGCATATATTTTATATTCATTACACACAGATTGAGCTATTTCAATGTTTTTTTTACTTTACTCTTGATCAGGGTGGCTTACAGCTAATGAAAATCAGGTCTCTGAAATTATTCGGATATATATGAATAAACAGAAAATGATGAACAACACAGAAATTTTCAATTTCTGACAAATATGTACATTTATACATGCAATACTTAAATGGGGCTCCATTAACACAAATTACTGAATAAGTACTGCCTGGCATGGAAGTAATCAGCTTGTGGCACAGCTGACATGTTACTAAAGCACAGGATGCTTTGATAGTGGCCCACAACTCCTCTGTATGGCTGGGTCGGGTTACTGTCATCTTCCTCTTGACAATAACTCATAGATTATCTACAGTTCAGGTTTGGACAGTTGGCTAATCAAGTAATATGATGGGCAGTAGAAGTGTTGGCACTGTGGACAGCTGCTCGAAAAGGAAATGGCCATCTCTATAAAGCTTGTCAACAGATGGAAGCATGAAGTATTCTAAAACCTCCTGGTAGACAGATGTGTTGACTTTTTTAAAAACACAACTGGACCAACAACAGCACTATAAACCTTCACAGACTGCAGAAACTGCACATTGGACTTCAGAGACCTTGTATTATGTGTTTCTCCACTCTTTCTGCAGACTCTATGAGCTTGATTTACAAATGAAATGCAAACATTTGAACTTTGGACCACCTTAGTCCTGGTAGGAAACTTCTGATTCATGAGTGCTGATATTAGGAATGTGGCAGTTGTAGCTCTGAGAGATACACAGTATTTATGTTTGAATAGTCATTTACTGAAACCCACGATCAAATATTATAATAATATGACATTCTAGATTTAAGATTTGCCAAACTGATCAACATTAAAACAAACCAAGTCCTGAAATGTCACTGCATGTGTAATGAATATAAAATACTTTTCGATAAAAAATACTTTTAGATCAGTGTAATATTTTGATGTATGACTGTCAGTACAGACTGTATGTTAGCAGCATTATCTCACCATCACATTGACATTTACTAACATGTTTATTTACATACCTGTCCAAAATCTGCTGCATTATGACGGCACTCTCCTCTGTCATGCTGCTTTATACTCACAGGTGTTTATAACAGTCTCTGAGGATTAAAAATGTTGAATTTTATCTGAAGCTAAAGGCCTAAGCTAAGCTAAGCTAAGCTAACGAAGAGTTACAGGACTAAAACAGGCCTCTCAGGACACGCAGCTGCACTAAAGCACTATCGAGCTCCTGACCCGGTCCATAACAACCGTGTTCCGCTACAAATAACCCGGAGAGACTGGACCTCTGTTGCACATCACTAACACTTTGCTCCTTATTGACAGTTTGCTGACGTGACCGCTTGTGCTGCTTTCTGACTGCTACGTCATCACGTACACTTCGTCACTAACAACAACATGACACACAGCATTCTGGGGCGTGTAGTCTCTCCACTACTCTCCTTCATACTAGCCGGACTCGATAAAATAATATCAATTGAGTGTTGGAAGTCAAGCAGGAGTTCCGGACCGACAGCCTCGTGTTTGACAGTACCCAGATATGAAGATACACACCTGGCTGCAGAACTCTGCAGGTAAGACTGTGTACTAATTCATAAATACACACATCGGATGTCATTTAAGAATAATAAAGACTTTATTAATAATTAAGTGATGAGTTTAATCTCTAGCTTCACTGGACTCTAGGCTAAGACTTGTTAGCCTGTTGTTTTCTTTTAATTTCAGTTCAGAATTAGAATCAGGCTTTACTTCAAGTGTACATGCAAAGAGTGATTCTGGTCTCACAGTGGATCTAAGTGCACACCATATAAAACTTATACACACACACACACACACACACACACACACACACACACAGAACACTATTGCAATGACATAAACATTCAGTACATATTCATACCATGCAAATACACAGTTACTGTCACACACACACACACACACACACACACACATACACATTGATGAACAGAATGGAAGAACAACAGAATAACATAATGATATTACAGTGCAATGTGCAGTAATTTGGTGCCAGGTATCAATACTATAAAATGGAAAAATATAATTAATATAAGTATAGTGGTATGCTGTACATTTAAATATATCCGAGAAAATCAGGGGGTGTTTGGGTAGAAAATGTTAATTTATTAATATTATTACGAATAATTTCTTATTTTATTCTCTAAAAATTATTCAGTTCCTGTTTCTCGGACAAAAAAACTACATTTCCCATAATCCCCCTCTACATCACCCATGCGCCGCAGTCAATCAGCTGTTGAGGCAACTGCTGACTCTTAGCTCGGTTATAGAAGGAGCTCATTTGTCATATCAAAGCCTAGACGAGGCAAACTGAGCAAATAAGCTTTATTTACAGGCTCCGCAACAGGTGATCGAGCAGGTAAAGTGTGTCTCCTGTAGTTTACAGGTGCATGCTGGGGGATATGTGTTGTGATATCGTTGCAGGGGAGGATTAGTGTGTGTGCAGAGGGGGTGCATGATTTCTCTCCTCCTTCCCTGAGACATAACCCCCACATATGTATGTGTGTGTATGTGTGTATTTATACGTATGGTAATGTAGGAGCTTTGATGCAGAGGCCCATGTACAGACAGTGTGTAGATGTATGGGTTCTGGTTCTGGTAGAACTGGCCCACTCTATTGATCACTTAGTTGACCTTGAATAGACAGATCTTCTGCAGCAGAGTAAAGCAGGATTAAGTGTGAGTGAATGTTTTCTGCTCATCTTTGCTATCTTAACACTGACACAGATGCTTTGCTATGTGTTTTAGGCTATATTAAGATGAGCTTGTAGGGAGTGCTCAGCCATCATCTCTCAGGCTATTTCAGCCCAGACTGTCGCATAGCGCAATTTGCCAGCCTGGAATGAGAGGTTTTATGTCTTATTTCACTACTTTGTCTACAAGAAGCTTCACACATCAGTCTAATCAAAAGGGCTGTTTTTACGTTTTTTGACAGTCTTTTGCTGCTGCAGTGGCAAAATCAACTCTGCTTTCACTTTTCTCTAATCCTAATCATTCATAATTTTTAAGGATTAGCCTACTCTGTAATGTTAGGCAGGCCTTCACAGTAAAGCTGGACCAATAATCTGAAAGGGTAAACACAGGGGTCATGCAAAATCATGAATAAGAAGCAGAGATGACCTGACTGTGATGGTTATATGTATTACAGAATGTGCATTGGATCTAAATATAACCTAATTTTAGATCTGTAGGTCATTTGAGGTGAAAACCCAAAACATTTAAATAAGAAATAAGAGCAAACAGTAATGTGTATGTAAAATTAGTGACTGTCCACCATTCAGATTTAGGACTGTTCTATTCATTAAATTTCTTATTCAACCATGATTTTGGCTTCCAGTTATGAAAATAAGATGATTGAGATATGTATCCATATTCAGTTTCACACTGATGCTGATTTTTAGTTTAATTGTATGTAAAGTTAAAAGGTTTTTTTATGCAATTTTTTTTCAATAGTACAATAAGTAAATGAGTAATCACATTAAATAACATGATCAATTTTGACAAAAATAATCATGATTATGTTTTTTGCCAAAGTCAAGCTGCCCAAACTAGAACAAATGCAAACGTAGCAAAATGCAATTTAATCCAGTGTTGATTCATTTTTCAGCCAAAGGGAGAGTATTTACAAAACTCAATTCAGTCAGAATTGAGGTACTTTTCTCCTGTTTGACAAGCGTAGTACACAGTTATCTGGCTTACTGAGATCCTGCTGTGGTGTGGAGAGAGTGAATGTGTTGCTGGAAAATGAAAGTAAAAGAATAATAAAGTCTCCACTTTATTACAGACAGACAGTGAGGGAAGTGTCTACTTAAATATCAGTACATCTGATCCTGATGTTTCTTTTTAAAAAAACAATCCTTATGAAAATATTGATTTATTTAACCCTTTAGACCCTACATCAATGATCCCTGACACTTTCCTTGTTGTTGTTTATTATAGAGTTTAACTGGTCCACTGCATTGTTTTAATTTGTACTACTAGCTAGAGTCATTGGTGTCAATGGCCTGTCGGGCACCAGGTATGCCTTTGGGAGGCACTCAATGTATGAGAAGTCCATTCTCATTCACTACACCAGCTCTAGAACATCCCACAAAGCTGGTTTCTGAGATGCTGCCTCCACCATGCTTCACACTCTGTACCCTATTATACCCTTTAGGACATCACAACCTTTGTACGTGATGATGGTTTTAAACTGCTACACTTGACTGGTGTGCTCGCTTATTTATACATGCAGCAAACCCTGTCACGTGACATCTGTGCCGTCAGAACAAAGGTTGGTCATAATATTGTGATATGGTGTTACTGCTTGTCATGGTGAATAAACAAAAAACTGTATATGTATGAAGATATTAGTCTTGTAAATACTGGTAAGTAGTGTTATGATCCCTGCTGGTCACCTTGCAAAAGGACACAGCTGTATTTACTGCTGTATGTAAATGAGAGTAGGGGAGGTCCAGTAAGGAGGGGAAAGAAACAGGAACCAGAATCGGTTTCACATTGCAGATGTGTTCCGGTGAGGGAGGAGAGACGTGGCGGAGAAGCTGCTGAATATCTGCTTATTTCTCTGCTTTATTGTCCTGCTGGAGATAAATGTGTGTGTTAGTAGACACAGTAGCTCCTGTCGGTCCATACTGAAGTTCGTGTACCGGACATACACTGTGCTAAATGGGCGATTCCGGCTCGGTTCTGCTCAGCACTAACAGCAGCAATAATAACTCTCACTTCTCCGCGTTTCCTTCGTCCGATCTCAGCCCGAATGTGTTGTCCGATCTCCTCAATAACAACCCGTCTCTCTTGTCCCTCCTTCCAGCTCGGAGAACCATGCAGGATGACTTACTGATGGAAAAAAGCAAAGCCCAGGCTCACCCAGACCCAGCCAGCATCGAGCCACCCTCCACACCGACCCCCTCCGCAGAGCCGGCGGGGACAGAGGAGATCCCGTCCGGCCAGACGCCCCCGCGACCGAGCGCTAAGGACAAAGCGGCCATGGAGTCTCCTCTACTGCCCGGCCTGAGCTTCCAGGAGAGCGGGGGCGCGTCGCTCTCTCCGCCGTTCGGCAGCGCCTGGTCCTCGGGCAGCACCAACGCCGTGGACGATGGCTTCTTTCAGGCTGTGAACGGTACTATGCTTTTCCAGAACTTTCCCCACCACGTCAACCCGGTCTTCGGAGGCAGCTTTTCGCCTCAAATCGGTCTGACACAGCAGCCCCAGCCTCAACCCCAACCCCAACCCCAGCCTCAGCCTCAGCCTCAGCCTCAACACAGGCGCTCCCCCGTCAGCCCCAGCCAGGCTGCTTTCCCCCAGAGGACCGCGTACGCTCACCAGGCTGCTGTCAACAGCAAGCTCTCACCGGCGTCCTCCTCGTCGTCCGCCTGGAATAACCAGCAGAACGCGGTGTGGAGCTCGGGCTCCGGCCCTTGGAGCGGACTACAGGCGGCTAGAGACCCGCGCCGAGCCGTGGGAGTCGGGGTAGGAGTAGGAGTCGGGGTTCCCTCTCCGCTCAACCCCATCTCGCCCATGAAGAAGCCGTACCCCAACGTCATCGCGCCGCCCAAGTTCCCCAGAGCCGGTCCCCTCACTCCAAAGCCCTGGATGGAGGACAACAGCTTTAGAACAGACAACAGCAACAATATGTTACCTTTTCAGGTATTTACTATTATTATTATTATTTATTATTTTTTATTCCATGTCAGTTGCAGTAAGACATAAGTTTCATATATACAGAAGGTAGTTTAAGGTGGTTTACTATACAGTGAGTATATTAAATTTTTACTGAATTAGCTTAGTCATGCTAAATACACCCACAGACCCGTTTTTTATATAAAGGTCACATTATAATTTTATAGTTAACTTCGTAGACTAAAAACCCATTGACTTTGTAGTCTGACTGCTGAGCTTGATTTTCTAATGATACTTAAATATAAAGTCTAATATAAACACTGACCTCCTGTTAATTACAGCTGAGTAAATAAAAACAGAGCAGTTCGGCTGGACATATGAACAGACATATGAATTTAAACTTTGCCAGGTTTATTAGTTTAGAGTTAGTTCAGTCGTGTTGTTGTGTTTTAGCTCATTTTGTTTACGCTTAATCACTTTTTAGAAGTAGATTGGCTGTATTTGTCAAAAACGCTTCGTTTGTGCTGCTCGGCAGTGCCAGCTCACTCGGGGCGATTAAAGGCAACGCCACTCGAATTTAATTGGTCGACGGCGTTTAAAGGGAACGCCACTAGAATGTGATTGGGCGACTAGTATTAAAGGGAACGAAACATAATCGTGATTGGCCCTCGCTTGTCAAGATTGGCATCTTGTTTTTCCACCCGTGCTGTCATGAAGGAAAACACTGAGCAGTCTGTGGAAGCTTCAATAACAAAATCCAGATTATTATTATTATTAAGTGAATTGTCATTATTTTGAAATACTAACTCATTATGAACTCTAAATAATGAATTAATATCTAAAAATAATGAGATTATGAAAAAAATACTTGGTAATTCATTTAATAATGAAAAAAATAGATGCTGGATTTTATTTTATTTTAAGTGACTGAAATGGACTTCCATAGTACTCTGATGCAAAGTGTATCACAGTCAGATTTATAGGCCAAATGCATTGACTTTCACAAGGAATTTATTTCTGGTTGCTTGTGTCTCTCTAGTGCAATATACAGGTCATGTGAATGTAATTGACACAGACAATA
Organism: Crenuchus spilurus; assembly: GCA_036984385.1. Classification (NCBI taxonomy): domain Eukaryota; kingdom Metazoa; phylum Chordata; class Actinopteri; order Characiformes; family Crenuchidae; genus Crenuchus; species Crenuchus spilurus. The sequence continues at coordinate 31,730 of BRDA01008358.1, read as the reverse complement.
TACAATGTACACTAAAGAATATGCACAGTATACAGAGACTGTACACTCACAGTTTGCATAGACAATATGCCTATAATTACAGAACACACAATACACAGACGTACATACAGATTAAATACAGGTAATTTACATGGTAGTGCAGACTGCCATAGTGTATAACAAGTTTGGTAATGAATTATGGTGTGCATTGCAAGAATGAGTGTAGCTGTCAGAGGAAACCAAGTACATATGGCTTATTTTTTGTTATAAACTTTAGGTTACACATGTCGGTAAATAAAATCAGTTATCAGTATTTTTGTGTACATGTTTGATACATGATATATTGCATAGTTTATTCTTGTCTACTGAGACACTTCTGATTGTAATTTAACTAATAAACTCCTGGCATGTTTGATGATTGACTTTGTGCTGCATGTGTCTGCTGGACTGATCACTTGCCACACCAGTGGAAAAGGTGAACACTGCAGCACAGAATAGTGATGAGTCATGTAGGCTGTGATCCACTGAGCCACAGGTTCTGCCTCAAGTCTCGCTTTTCTCACACATTGAATTAAGACTATTCATCAGAATATTTTAGAATTAACTCATTTAACTGCTGTCTGTTGTGTACAGTATCTGTTATTTTGTTAACATATGAAAATACAATAGTACATTTGCTATGGACAGCTCTTATATTAGCTCTCAGAGACATTACCTGGATTGTCATCACATTACAAGACATTTGGAATATTATTTAGACTTTCATAAAGGTGTTATTCCTCAAAAATTAATTTCAGAGTATTTTACTCTAAGCATTTTTTGCTGTTACAGATTCTGCACACAGAGTCAAAATATAATATATAAAATATCAAAATATAATCTTTAGCAGTTCGTATTTATTTGCCCAGCTCCAATATTTTGTTAGCCAAAGTTGTAATATTCATATTATTTATTTATACTGGCTTTTTTATAGAATTTTATTTGTAGTGTTTTGCTCATTTTTCCCTCTCCCAATGTAGTAGTAGCCAATTAACCCTGACTCTAGGAGGGTGAAAACAAGCACAAGCCTCCTCTGATGCTTGTGATGCGGCCACCACCTCTTTTCTAGCACTCCCACTGGTACACCATCACTGGGAAGTCGATGTGCTCAGAGGAAAAAGCAAGATCCCCAGCTCTGATGGACCAATCAATAGATGCCTGAGACAGCATACATTATAGTGTGAAAGTGATGAGGAGAGAGCATCGTCTCCTTGCTCAGAGAAAGCACAGCCAATTTGCTCTCTCGGGCCCTGGCTGTTGATGACAAACAGCATGACCGGAATTCGAATTCACTATCCTCTAGTTGTGAGGTCAGTGTCTTAGCCTGCTACCAAACAGGCTTTTTAAAAGGAAAAACAAGTTACTTGTTTAGGTGCCAATGAGTGTTGAGCACAATGAGTGATATCCACCTGGCACTTATCAGGTCATGCTATTTTCATACTAAAATTGCACAAATTGGCTAAATAAAAAATAATGAATTGGTTAATTGCATGTTTAGAGTGTGTTCCAATCATATATTATAGTGAGATTCTGTGTGTATGTGATTTTTGTAATATTGACTGATTGTGTCTCTTTATTGCTGTCTCTTGACCCCATCTAGGCCTCTCTTTCTCTTTCTGTCTGTACTCTACTGAAACTTACATCAGTACAGGCTGTTTTGTAACCATTTCTAGATTATCATCAGTGAATGACATACATGTTGGTACAGAACACGGTAGTAAGGCGAAACATCTTAACAACTGACCCTAACCAGCAGCTCTACCGACTGACCCTAACCAGCAGCTCTACCGACTGACCCTAACCAGCAGCTCTACCAGCACCTCTACTGACTGACCAGTGAAGAATTTAGGTCAGTCCTGGTTAAACACCACCCTGCACACCTTCAGATACTCTCAACACACCAGCTGATGAAGTTTGATAATAACCTGATGATCTGGATCAGGTGTGTTGGTACAGAGAACAGCTGAAACTAGGACTGTGTGAGGTCATGATATGACAGTGTTACAATGTCATTTCATGAAGAATTAGTTGTAACATCTAATGCAGTTTGTTCTGGTTGAATAGCAAAGTTCACAAACATCTCTAGTATGTTCATGTCATTTGTTAGTAATACAGCAATAATCCAGCCATTATTTTACTTCAATTAAATGGTGTTCATGAGTATCTAACCATGAGCCCGGTGTCAGGAATCCAGTTGAAATTAGTTTATTTCTACATACCTAGTTGAAACTGTGACCACAGGCCTCCAGGAATGAAATAACACATCTTATAGCAACACCCTTACAGCCTTGTGGTTCTGACCCATCAGCCCACATATCTCTGTGGAATGACACTGATGACTTAGTCTAAATCTGGGTGCCACAATCTAGCCTCAGGTTGAGAAACAATAGAGTTGTCTGACTATAGTTGGGCCAATTGTGACCCAAAATAGAAATGAAGTTCAGACATTTCACATGGTAGGTTGAATTGATGTATATGGACAACATGTGGTCCAGAGTTCAAATGCCAAAACCTTAAACATGTCTGCCAGAGGCCTACAATACACTCACCATTGCCATCACTGATCTGTAAGGCTTTTACTGGGCCATATTTGGTCCAGATTTGGCAGTGATCTGGGCCTGGGTTAGACAGAAACAATTTTGGATGCTTTGCATACTGTCTGAATGACTGTGTGTGAAATAACGTGAGGACACCCAACCACCCCTTCTTCTCCTCTCGTACTGGAATTTTGCATTCTGGTGCTTGTGTGATCTTCTAGTCAAATGAGGCAGGATGCCCATGTAAATATTCTGGGACTACCTTTGGCCTCGTTTCTGATTTGAGATGCAAATTCTCAAGCTGTTTGAACACTCCTTTAGAAGTAGATGTGAATTTCAGCTGCACTTGATATTGTTTTGTTTTTCCATAGGTAGGTTGCCAGTTGCTAGATTCACATGGGTCATTTTACTATTGCATGTGTGGAGTGAAGGTGTCCAAAACCTTTTCAATTAATGCATTCGTCTGATACAGATGTTCAAATGCACACACAGCTTGTCTAGTACCTGTACAGAAGTACTGCCAATAGAATAGGACTAAACATGTCCCTGTTGGTACCATGCCAGGTAATGGCATCCCAATACTTTAGTCCATATACTTAGCAATATTGAAGCCCTCACAGGTCAGCAGACTGTGATCCCTATAAAAAGTGGTGATGAGAAGGGCTGCCTCTCTGGGCCTGTGAGCATGTGTTGGTAGGAGTAGAGACGGAGAGAGAGAGAGAGCATGTGTGGACACAGAGCTGAAGTGGGAAGCTCAGCGTTTTGAATGTTCATGATTAGTACAAAGTGGGCAGATTTTTATCTGGGCCCAGAGAGGGGAAATAACACTTTTTGAATGGCTCAGCCAGTTGCATGACAATAGCTGCGCTGGTGAACAAACAGTGTGCCGTCACCGTGTTGCTGGGCAGGGAGAGGCCTCTGCCAAATCTTTTTTTTTCCTCATCACACACTTAATACCTTACAGCTTCTCTTCTTTTTGTGTGTTCCCCTGTACTTTCACTCTTCAGAGCTGAGGTAACATCTGCTCATGTTTAATGACTGTGTCTGGTTGGTTACAGCCCTGATGCTTTATCACTGTTAGAAAGGTATTTACTATGATGTAAGTGACCAGTATGATGTGTATTCATACTGAGCACTACCTTTACTGCTGCTTTTGTGATTAAATGTGATTAAAGTTCACTCCTGTGTAATAAGTAAAGCACAGCTCTCAGCAACATCCCTGACAATGACTTTAGTCATGATTATTTTAGTAAACAGATGTTTTCTCAACATTATTTATGTAGTTTGCAGCATAGTTAAAATGAACACTGTAATTATGCATCTCACAAAATTCAAATATTGTGAAAAAGTAAATTTGTGGCGTTAGTGTGTTTTTTTTTTTTTTTTTTTTTTTTTTTTTTTTTTTTTTTTTTTTAATGTTGATCAGTATGACTTATAGCTCATGCATTGGTTTCCAATCA
>BRDA01008357.1:46423-72351 GCA_036984385.1 Crenuchus spilurus | reverse complement strand
TCTAATGACGGTTATATAATAACAGCTGCATTCTAGTGCAATAAGATGTATGTTTTATATTCAATTAACGTATGATCTGATTAGTCGACTAATCGCAAAAATAATCGGTGATTAATCGACTATAAAACTAATCGTTTGTGGCAGCCCTAGTGTCAGTGTGAACAAGAGTCAATGACAGTATGCAGGTAAGAGTCAGTGACAAAGTGAGTGTGAATAAGAATCACTTAATGTGTGTGAGTGAGTGTGAGAGCTGTGTGTGTAAAGTGTGTACCTGTGTAAGTGTGGGCTGAGTTCTTGATCTGTTCGTGCACCTGGAGCTCCACTTGTACTGACTGCAGAAGTTGCCGAGTGTCTGCCAACTGCTGCTTCTGGAGTTTACTCTCACACTGCAGTCTACATACACACACACACACACACACACACACACACATTACTACAGAGTACTGCTTCACATGCACTTAACCTTGTCGTAACCTTAAAGGAACAATCAGTCATTTTTCCATTAAAAAACAGTGAAGAATATTATTTATGAACTGAAGTAATGATTATTGTTTCTCTATAAAACATCTCTCTCATGTGGTGAAGCACATAACTGCTTTGTAGCCTCTGACTGAACCAGCTTAGGCTCCACAGAGCATCTCCCCCACATGGGGGCAGCCATGTTTAAAATAGGTTTAGTACAGAATCTCTGATACTTCCAGACCACGAGGTGTGAGTATAATGGCTTTATACCTGAACCTAAATCTATCCTCAGTGTAAACTTACTACTGGTACAGGTTTTCAAAAACAGCATTTGTGGTGAAACAGCACATTTTGTTGTCAAAATCAAGAGATCCTGGGGCATCTGTTGCACACAGATGTATACATAACTGTTACACACAGATAAACAGAGGCACTATACTAAACACAGTCAATAAACTGTGTGCAAGATTAAACATTCATTAACCAATTATCCATCCTCTCGTCATTACAACTCAAACAGACAATTAGTCTCTAATACAGTCATCTGATCCTACAACACACTGCAGGTTACAGTGCTATAGTGTTACTGGAAAACACAAAATCTTCCTCTATGTCTGTATTATCTACATAATCTCTTCATTCTGTGCTCATCCATAACAATCAGGCGCAAAGTAACTACAAATCAAGTTATGAACAGACTGCAATGTCCAGTAAAGACGCTGAAAAAAAGAAATCACGTCCATTCAGTTCTGTATATGGTGTACTTGTAATAGCTGTCCTGCAGGTGTGTGTGTGTGTGTTACCTGTAACGCTTGTCCTGCAGGTGTGTGTGTGTTACCTGTAACACTTGTCCTGCAAGTGTGTGTGTTACCTGTAACACTTGTCCTGCAGGTGTGTGTGTTACCTGTAATAGCTGTCCTGTAGCTGTGTGTGTGTGCGTCACCTGTAACGACTGCCCTGCAGGTGTGTGTGTTACCTGTAACGCTTGTCCTGCAGATGTGTGTGTGTTACCTGTAACGCTTGTCCTGCAAGTGTGTGTGTGTTTTACCTGCAACGGCTGTCCTGCAGGTGTGTGTGTGTGTTACCTGTAACGCTTGTCCTGCAAGTGTGTGTATGTGTGTTACCTGTAATAGCTGTCCTGCAGGTGTGTGTGTTACCTGTAACGCTTGTCCTGCAAGTGTGTGTATGTGTGTTACCTGTAATAGCTGTCCTGCAGGTGTGTGTGTAACCTGTAACGCTTGTCCTGCAAGTGTGTGTGTGTGTGTGTGTGTAACCTGTAACGCTTGTCCTGCAAGTGTGTGTGTTACCTGTAACGCTTGTCCTGCAAGTGTGTGTGTGTGTTACCTGTAACGCTTGTCCTGCAAGTATGTGTGTGTGTTACCTGTAACGCTTGTCCTGCAAGTGTGTGTGTGTTACCTGTAATAGCTGTCCTGTAGGTGTGTGTGTTACCTGTAATAGCTGTCCTGTAGGTGTGTGCACTCCTGACGCAGAGATTCACACTCTTTTCTGCTAAACTCCAGTTTGGCTGTGCGCCTGGCCAGCGTTTCTCTCAGACGGTCATTCTCTTTCTGTTTATCTGTACATACACACCAGAGTAAGAGCTTGTAAGACATACACTCCTGTCAAATATTTAGTCTGCACTGTTAAAAAGTAATGCCCTTTAATGTAAAGCTAACTGTGTACATGTGTGTGTGTGTGTACCTCTCGCTCCCTGGTTGAGCTGTTCTTTCAGTGTGCGGTTCTGAGCCCAGAGGAAGTGGAGCTCACTGGTCAGCTGGCCTGGTTCTTCTGATCCAGCAATGAAGATGTTAGTAGCTGCAGAAAAACAAAAAAACATTTGGTCCAAATAGTTTGTTTACTTGTTTATTCCCTGTAAGCTCCTGTGTGTGTGTGTGTGTGTGTGTGTACCCGGGTCTCTTTCTGTCTCTCTGAGTTTTCTCTCTAGCTGCTCTCGAAGTCTCTCATTGGTCCGGATGGTCTCCTCCAGGCGCTGCCGAAGTGCTCGAATCTCCTGCAGGTGCTCAGCCAAAAGATCTGAAGAAAGAGAAAAAGAAGAATAATCCTTAATATTATAATTATTATCATGTAAATGATCCTCTTCATAAGATCACACTAAAAAGTTTTCTTTATTGTGTAGAGAAGAACACACTAGTGCTTTTGATGGTTCTGTCACACTGTTTGTTTTGATGTCTTCACTCATCCTGAGTTCTTAAATTTATGACTCTGCCTGCATGTTGGATGGGTTTTCTGAGCCGATTGGTTCTTCCTCATCATGTACAAACAGGTAAAGGTCTGTGTTTAGTCTAACAGAGAGCACACGTGTGAAAAAGAAACCATCATAAAGTAATAAAAGCAAAAGCAGCTGACATTGGTAGCAAAAACGCTGCTTTGAGCTCAGTCGTATCCTCAATAAATAGCCATTTACAAGAACCACAGAATTAGGTCTCATGTCACACGCCGTCATCGCTTCGCGATGGTAGGCTGCACAGACGAGTCACTTCCCTCCAATGCCATCTGTCTCTGGTTGCTTGTAGCAGAATAGCACCTGATAATCCAGTCCATGTCTTGATGTTATCCATCCAGGTTATTCTTGGTCTTCCACGTCTTCTGACTCCCTCCACAAGTCCAGTCATAACACTTCCTTCAATGCTCTCATGTGCTGCCTCATCACATGACCGAAGTAACGTAACTTGCGGGATTTAACGTGCATCAGTAACTCCTTTTGAGTTCTAGCATCTCATAGACTTGCTCAGTGGTCATCATCATCATCTTCATCCATGAGATCTTCAGCAACTTCCTGATGCACTTGTTCTCAAAAGCCTGAATACGTCTTTCTTCAGTGTCCAGGCTTCACATCCATATGTAGCTACTGGCCAGACCAAGGCTTTCATCAGTCTTAGTTTGGTGTTGGTGCTAATTGACTTGCTTTTCCACATCTTTGTCAGTTTGACCATCACCAACATGCCCATGGCCATTCTTGTCTTCACTTCACTGGCACAGTCTGGAATTAGGTCTACGATGCTCTTTAGTCTCTAAGGTTTATTTGAACTGATTAAAGTTCAGGTTTAGTTTGTCTGGGAGGTGGAGCTGCTCTGCCACTTTTTGTTGTCACTTTTTGGATGTTTTGCTGAGCTTGTATATCTAAACTAGAGCTGGGCGATATGGCCAAGAATGTTATCACGATCATTTTTTCTATATTGATCAATCTCCATAATTATCACAATATTAAATTAAACACTGTCATATTTTTAAACATCTTTCTAAAAACATCAAACTAAATACATGAAATGTTACTATTTAAAATATTAAAATGTTTGTAAAAGCCAAATGCCTCTTTACAGCTTTAAACATCTTATTTTAATTAAATGTTTTATTTATTGTGTATTATTTTATGTTTACACAGTAGTAGATTTAAATGGGACACTGTTACTTTAAGCTGTGCGTGTGTATGTTTGGATAAAACTGCTTGATGTTAGTGTTTAGGTACCTTTTTAGTTTTGTTATGGAAAGAGGGAGGAGCTGCATGCTCAGTGGAGTTCAAACGGACAGTGAGTACAGATACAAGTTATGTGTACCTAACGAAATGGCCAGAGTAAGCCAACACACATACATACATAAACACACCATCTACCTGAGCTTATGCTCTTGCTGCCTGGGTACTGCTGAGCTTGCACCTCCTGCTGTCCATTCTTGGCTTGGCTCTGTGTGTGTGTTATTGGTGGGCTGCTTTGTGAGTGTGTGAGGATGGAGCGAGTGAGGTCAAGCTCACTCCTCAGTGTGGCATTGAGCTCCTCGCTGCTCCTCAGCTGCTCCTGCAGTCGTCCGTTCTCCCTCTGCAGCTTTTGGACACTCCCCTCATCGCCCTCATCCATGGCCAGTCCACCTGAGAATGGAGCAGTGCCACTCTCAGGAACAACCACGCCATTTGTCACTTTGTTACCTGTGAGAAAACAATGTTTAGGTAAAAAAAAAGCTTATGATAGTCTGATTTGTTATGAGTAAAGAATAAAATAGGGGTTGACCAATCATAAACCTCACTAATAATCAGAGGTCATATTTAGCATTTTTCTAATTATTGGAATCAGAACCTGAACTCTATGCCAAAAAAGTCATCATATATGTAAACGGATGCCCTGCCCCAGCACAATTTGAATCTACTCCAACCTGCTTTTCCGTGATTCAGTGCTCTTTATTTATATAATGTTCTAATATGAAACTATGTTCAGGAATGCAGTAGCCAAGGGGGGTGCGTGGGGTGCATTCACATACCCCCCACAGAGCCAAAAAGGTCCACCCTAATCAATGTTGTACAGACAAAGTCGTATGTTAACATCTAGATGCATGGTGCTTCTGTACATGCAAGCAATGCATGTGGCTGTCTTCAATTTCACTTATTCCTTTTATCTTGAGTAACTCATTGTCCCCTCCCCCAAAATGGTACATCCCTATGCCCTAATTATGTATGGGCCAAGAAAGGCTAACAACACTGGCACTCTTGCACATTTATTATGACAAAGAGATAGACGTGCAAGAGGTGGTGAAGACCTATGCCCAACTACATCCTAGGCGTTTGGAGCTGGAAACCTTGCTGTGACTGTATGTTGGGAAAGAACTGCCCTCACATTCTGTGAGTTTTTTTTGTAAAACAGTTTAACTTGTGTAATGGGCTTCTAGGTTGATTTTATTAATTAAGGCTGGTTTATATTATAAAGCACACATTTAAACACTGCCTTATATTTTCATTTAATCATATTTCATGGCTGAATTTTCCTTTTATGATTGACATATGTAGGTGTAGGCAGTAAAGATATAATATTGTGTATTGGTATACTAGTATATCTCATTAGGTACATGTACAGTTGTAATAAACCTAATTATAATAGCTCAAATGTTTCTTTAAGTTCTTATGATAAACCTAAATGGGCAAAAACCAATAAATCTGCATTTTTCACCTCCAAAAATGCTAATTTTTCTCTGTTCACTGGAGGTGTGCCCCTTGGGCCCCAACCAGAGCATTGCATCTGGACCCCATTAAATGATCAATTCAGTGTGAATGTGAATTATTAAGGGGATAATATAAGGCTACTCGTCAAAATTTATCAAACATGGACAAATTTTGTTTTATGTTGTAAATTATTGTCTTTTGTCATATTATAAGTCTTTAAATGAGAGTTTGTCCTATATGGAATATAATGAAGAATTACCCCTCTTCAATGCCCAAAATGCACCTGAGACTATCTAAAAAGGCTTAAGCCCCGGCCTCACTGGCTTCGGCTCTTGCCTTTCCCCAAAACAGGTCCACTTTCTTACAAAAAGCACCCCCCCATAACAGAAGCTGGCTACGGGCCTAATGTACACTGTGAGAAAGAGTTGCACTTAAATTTTCACACTACACACATATTTTTGGTAAATGAATATCAGTCCCAAATATCAGTCCTATAATCCTTGATTATGTCCTTGATTACTAATAATCAGTATTGACATCAGCCTTGAAAAAAAAAACATTGGTCAACCCCTAATTAAAACACACACAAATAGAACACGTGTCCTGTAGTTACATAATTACAATAATTAGGTTTTTTTATTTTTATCGTAACTCGGCAAGATTTTACCTTCCTCTTTAGTAGCTTTGAGAACTTTCCTCCACCTCCCACGAGAGACACCGTTCTGCAGCACTTTCACTTCACTCATATCCGTTACCCGCAGTAACGGACTTACAGCGTTAGTCTGGCTTGCTTTGTTTCCTTAGACCAGCCTCAGTTTCATCAGACTAACCTCAATGACCAAGCATCAATACTTCTACAGCAAAAGCTTAGTCTTAATTAGCCACTACAAGTCTAATTAGCCTTAGCCAATTACAATGTCAACAACAGCTTAGCTTCAAGATGGCAGAGATAACTTCAACTTACTTTAGCCTCAAAATCCACATTAACATTTCAGTGTTAGACTAAAAAAAACGTAACATTCTATTAAACGTAAAACTATTGTAAACAATACTTTTTTTGTATCTTAAGTTTGCACAAGCACTGGCGCATATGTCACAGTGCAGGACTTTCACCTCTTCTAGCGGCCTCTGCTGGCCACTTTGCGCCTCCCTGAAATACTCCGGTATGTGAATTTTGAGCAAAAACATTAACTATACTGTTCTTACTTACGTAGTAAATTGTAGTAACACAGTCACACATTTATATGTCCCTTCCTACAGCAGATGCTCCAAAAAGGGAGAGCAATGCAGCCATACAATTACATCAGTTCAATACATCAATAACGTGTTAAAATTAATCGGTATAATCTGCTACGTTAATTATTCACATCAGATCAAAAGTTCACTGCATCTGTACTATCTAATCCAGGCGTTAGCTCAATGTCACTCAGCTTGCAGTCCAGTGTCTCTGAATTGCAGTCTTTCCAAAAGCAAGTCCACCCAACTGTTAGAACTAAGCTTCAGCAGCCGGCATGTCTTGCTGTGCCGCAGTGCATCTGCTGGAAAAAACATCCAGAGACAAATCCGACCTGCTAATCACTCGATCTGTGTTGAGGAAACCTGAACCTGCTGAGACTCTGAAAGTGCATTCAGTCTTAATTAGCCTGTCAAATTAACTAAGATGTTAATTTAGTAGAAGAAGCCTGTACACCATTCTCACGTACTGAAAGTCTTCCTTTACTTGCACTGAGCGATGTCAAACTCTCAGCACTTAAGGAGGTGTGGTCACTCACACACACACACACACACACACACACTTCTGAGTGACTGGGCTCTTTTCTGAGCTGGGAGATTAAAGTGATAGGACTGATTAATAATGTATCTCTCGGGTCCTGTAACAAGACACCAGTACATCTCTCCTCTGTCCCACACTCAAAGCACTTGACCGGACAGCCATGTGGATTAATGGAAAAGAAGTGCTGTTAGTCTGGCTGCTTCATTCTTAATGACGGGGGGAAATATGCATATTTAATAAGCATCAAATATTCCAACGACTCTGCACCTCAAGAAAGAGCACTTTTCATTTTCTTCCGTCAATCAGGGCCCCCTTTGCTTCCCTCCCAGACAGTAACTGACACAATGCCATGAGGTGATGCATTCATCCATCTCCTGACCATTAACACCACGGTGTGCTCAAAGGCTTTAGGGGAGGAGTGTTAAATGAATAATAAACTTCTGTGACTACTAGTTGAAAACATTTAGATCCCACAGACAGCTCTAGTGTTTGTGAAGATTAAATGTGAAAGCCTGAGGAAAGCTAATGAATGTGGGGCAGCATTTCCTCCACTAACAGCACAAAACGTAACTGAACCCACAAGTCCAGACCGCCCGCAGAAAATATGGGTACGTACTGGGAGTCAGTTTCAGTCAAAAATATTACGTATGTGATACTGTATCAATTCTCAGAAACACTTTTTAGGGAATAGTTTACCTGTAAAGACTGGTGGCTCATTTCTGTGTTGCCTTTAAACTCTTGACCACTAGATGGCAGTATTGTAATGTCTTAACTGCACTGCTGAACATTTTCCTAATATTAGATTTTTGAAAATCATAGCATACCACCTTGCTTATAGTACTGCAATATCACAATACACCATCCAGCCATTTCATTAAAACCACCTCCTTGTATCTACACTTTTTTCATTTTATCTTTGCTGAACATATAGGTGCACTTTGTATTTCTACAATTACTGGCTGCAGTCCATTTGTTTCTTTGTATACTTTGTTCACCCTGTTTTTCAATGGTCAGGACCTGATGGATTATTTGGGTGATGGATCTTTCTCAGCACTGTAGTGACACTGATGTGGTGGTGGCATGTCCTGATTCGAGTGGATCAGTCAGTCAGAGCATTATAGTGTTGTTGAAGCAGACATTTTGTTTTATGCTAACTAGTACACACCTGAACAGGTCAACATGTACTACAGCATCTCAACAAATTTGAATACTGTGTAAATGTTCATTATTTAATTCAAAAAGGTAAACTGTCACTTTATGCTCGTTACACATGATGTGACATTTCAAGCTATTTTGTGTTTTAATGTTTTAGTTTGGCTGTTAGCTCATGAAAAGCAAAAATCCAGAATCTGACATTATTAGAACATTTCATGTGGAGTTTGAGTAAATAATTATTCAAACAGTATAAACCTTAAAACTAACAAGACTTGAAATGTTACTGTGTGTAATTATTCTAAAATATGTTTACCTTTTTTCAATTATGAACCCAAATGATCTTCTTCATGATATTCTATTTTTTGGAGATGTGGTAGTACAGTGATGGCAGGTTCCACTGTGTTGGTGTGTGCAGGTGAGGTGAGTGTTACCTAAGCTTGCTCTGTTGAAGGTATGTATCCTGTGGACAGGTGAGCCATCATTATAGGAGGCAGTGCCTTCGTTAGAAACCCCGTCACTCATCTCGGAGTCTGAGACCTGGTGTGTTCTGGCAGTTCGGCCGCGCAATTGATCCTTAAGCTGCTGGACGAGCCTGTCCTTCTCCTGGAGCTGTGCAGAGAGCCTGACACACACACACACACACAAATCAGTATGTAATCAGAGAACAACAGTATCCCCAAAACAGCAGACGACCTGTGAACACATTTAAAAAGAACAGTTCACAGAGTAAAAACAGTCTGCAAACTGTTCACTCCATCACACTCAAGAAAAAGCACCACTACCTATTCACTCAAAAATTAAAGGGAAAATCTAAGGGAACAGCATCAACAGAGCAGCTCATTCAACAACAGCTAGAGGATAGAAAACATGCGAGTAAAGGTAGCACATTGGCATGACAACCATGGAAACAGTTCACACAGGTATCCGCTCACTATGAACCAACACTATGGCGTCAAAACAGGCTCAGCTTAAGCGTAAACATGACTGTGGTGTACACAAGGAGTTAAAAGCCAGTGACCAACTGAGTGTGAAGAGCTTTGGGGTAGATTTACTAGTATTAGATAACTTACTGGAATGGGATCTGAACATATAAATTTAGAGTAGAGAAAAGGGGATATTTTAAATGCAAAGAAAAGCAATAAGGGAGGTATGTTCTTACATTATATTTACTACTACTAATAATAAAAATAATAATGCTAACAATAATATCTGTGATTTGATGCTCTAGAATTCAGGCTGGTGTCAGGTTGTATAGGGAGGTCGCTTTATATCAGACATAGGGATGGAGCTTTTTGGGGACTTGGCAACCCTGCTGCTGCTTAATGCAGATCTGCTCCCCATCGTCTATGTAAATCTACCCTTTAGTAAGTAATCCTGCAAAGTGCGAAAAACGCAAATGACTTCTTTTAAACAATTAAACAAATTTAATAAAACGATAAAGTGCAAAAGTTCTCATCCTGCACCAAAAACGATTCTGATTTAATGTAATTTGTAAAACTTTGGGGTTTGTTTTTGGCTGAAGTGATGTCGTAATATCCTGTCCCTCTAGCCAATGAGCGTTGAGCCCCATCCCCGTCAAAAAAGGGTCAAAAATGAATTTTTCGTAACCGTAATTTTTGAATGGTAAACGTAACGTGTGAAGTGAAAAATAAAAATGGGAAGAGAAAATTACGTATTACATTTACAATAAGTATTTTTCGTTTATTATTATGTTTTTAATTTCCGATTTCACAGTTTCATTTACAGATTAACATTTACGTTAACAATACTTAAAACTTACATTTACAATACCTGTTTTACGTTTATGCTTGTTTTGACGCCATACAACACACTTGAACTCAATGTGTTGTGACAGGCATGTGAGGCAAAGCAAGAGTAGGTTTGTGAATTAAGAAGAGGTGTAACGATTTTGAAAACAAGACCAACTTTCATTTACCCATCCACACACACACCAAAACCCTGCTCAATGCCCTGACCCCACTCACTGACACTTACCCTGATCCCATTCACTGACCCCACTGACTAATACCAAAATAAATTCACCAACCCATACCCTGATCCCAATAATCAACCAATACCCCAGTCCCATTACTCAACCCATATTCTGTTCAGCCACCCCCTTTAGAGGGCAAGAATCGCTGTTGGAGAATCGTTACACCCCTAAAATTCATTATTTTTAAAGATTCACTTAAAAAAGACTACAGAAGAGCAGCACAGACAAAACATCATGCAGATTTCTAGAGCTGCCTCGAAATATGAAGCACAAACTTCACTCCAGCTTTCCTCAAGTTCTCGTTCTTTCATCTTTCATCAGAGACACACAAAAGAGTGGAAAGTAAGCACACAAACGTCACTTGGTTTGATGCCACCATTGCAGCACCACTCACAGGTCTGTGTGCTGCTGAGTAGCCAGTGCCAGTGTCTGGTTCTGTCGGCACAGATACATAATCTGCATCTGCTGCTGCTCTCTGTCACCCTCTAGCTGAGAACGCAGGCACTGCAGCTCCTCAAGCAGCCAGTCATACTCACTGCCACCATGCCAGCTTAACAAACATCAATAAACAGGCTTACAATGACCGTTAGTTACTTGTTACCATCAGTCAAAATTATACACCTGCATCGTATCTTTAGACCCTCATCAGAAACATTCATGTTGTTGTTCTAGTCATTGTCAGGCGTGTTAAACATGCTCATTTCTGATCTGACCAGAGCTGCTATTGATGGGATAATTTTAGGTAGTAGACCAATCTCAATCTAGCGGTGGCACTGACAAGCATAAACAACCCAGAAATGGGGCTGTCTCTCATACCAGCTATCAGAGTGCTGAGAATGGTCCACCACCCTTAACAGCAGTCCTGTGGTCAGAAACGGACCAATGATGCTTATAAACTGTGCAGTAAAAGATGGGATAGTCTGTATCTCATCACTGAACACCCGTACAGTGAACCAACAAGGCATTTTGGAAAGTAGTTAATTTTTTTTATTCCATTTGTTTGTCGTAGTAAATATTTTTAATGGGGTATATAATAGGGGCTGATGATCAGGGCCGATAATTGTTATTTAGCATTTATTTGAATTTGGTGAATCATGTAATCATGTGCTTTTCAGTATTTTTGCACCTGTAAAGCTAAAAGCTCCTTATTTTTATGCTATAAATGTTACATTTCATTTACTGTAAGCTGTGAATAAGACATTTTCAAAGTACAAATATCAGAATTATGCTAAATAGATAACCAGATATTGTTTACCAGTGTCCTTGATTACTAATAACTGATATTAGTTGCCCGCTAATATGTAAAGGTAAAATAAAGGGTATTCAAAAACAGCCAAAGCCGCCCAAGACATCTATATGAATTAAACAAGGTCAAGATAAAAACCAGCCTGGGGATGATGTGTGTTTCTTTTCTGGGTTATATAATCACACTGACATGTCTTAAGCTCTTCCAGGGCTTATTTGGAAGCAAAGTCTTTATAGGTTTGAAGGATTTACAGTTTAGATTTTGGCAGCATCAATTTTGGAAGATTATAAAAGTGTGATTAAAACCCACAAACAAAACTTCTACTCGAGATCAAAACTGTAAAAGTTCTACATATACTGTGTTTATTAAAGCAGTGTGTTCTGAACTGATGGAACATTACATACAGTATCTGTTTAATTCTGAGTGAGGCTGATCTCACCTTTGAGCCAACTCAAGTCCTGCTCCCTCTTCATTATCAGCATGTGTCTCTCCTAGGAAAGAGAGGAGATTATTATAAATATTTGCATGGATGGGTAATATACGGAGGTCAAATTTCCCCACTGTGGGACACACAAGGGATTTTAAAATAATAATAAAAAAAAAACATATTCAACTCAAAGCCAATCGTATCATATTTGATACATAGTTGTTTTTAAGACCTCTTCATCACCAGTGTTAATTCAATTGTATAATCTTATATAATTTATTACTACACCCATATTATTATTCATTTTAAATGAATTACATAAGAAAAAACTGCTGTACAAAATCTGGTAGTGTGTTTTGCCCCCTGGTGGATTATCCGTGCACTGCATGCACCAGAGGATATATGCAGACCTCTAAATTTGAGTAAAAACATAAAGGAAAGTTAGTGTACAATGGCGTACAAAGTTTGTGTTTGTTTATTTAAGCATGTTGTTAGCAATAGATTCTGGATGTATCAAATATGATACAAAATAAAATTTTAATGTAATGAGTCAAATAAACATGCCAGTTTCAAAGAATTCTGACAATCATTTGAGGGTTCAGACTCTACAGGGTTAATAAGGGTCTCTAACCTCAGAATGCTTGTTAAACCATCTGCATGTCATATAAGCAAAAAGTGGATTTGTGACCCCGCCAAAGTCTTTTTTTATTTTTCAAAACAACTTTTTTGTGAATTTAAGTTTTGTTTTTGATCAAAATATGTACTACAATAGATATCTGAGACTGTTATCTTTCATTTACAGCAATAATACTGAGTGGCTAAGTTTTGTCGCTAATGTCAGTGACACGATATTGACACGATATCTCAGTAAATTGCCGAGTGACTTTGGCCTGGTTTTCCCTGGCGGGGTCACAATTATACAAACAATTATTTCAATACTGCATATGTTCCTTTCTAAAGGTTATGTGTATTTGCTCAAGCTGTAAAAATTGTTTGTGTGGTCCTAATACATTATATAAGTGTGTGTAATCTATTACATAATTATGTAGATACACTCACGCTGCTCCAGTTTTTCCAAAAGGCTGAGACTCCGGTCCAGTTGTTGTCTCAGTGTTGTGTCAAGTGCCAGTTGTCCGCCACTGGGCTGCAGCAGATCCTCAAGAGCCCCATGGAGCTCTTGCAGCTGCTTGCGCTGTTCCACACCCAGGCCACGAGAGACACGGATTTGCTCGCGTAATTCACAAAGCTCTCGCGCTTGTGACTGCACAAGAGACTCAATCCTGCAGAGAAATCCGGCATCAGTTTAATGCTTCTAAATGTATATACACACACACACCAGTCAGCAACTTCATTAAAACACCTGTTATCTACACTAATTGTTCATTTTAGCTCCACTGAGCATACAGGTGCACTTTGTAAATCTACAATACAGTCCATCTGTTTCTCTGTATACTTTGTTAATCACCTTTCAACTTGTTTTTCCAGTGGTCAGGGCCCCCATAGGTAACTGTAGATCTACAAAGTGCACCTATATGATCAGTAGACCTAAAATGGACAATGAGATAAGATGCAAGGAGGTACATAAAATAATGTGAAGCATGTTTTGACAGTGACTATTTTCCACCACTCTTACTTGGATGGAGATGACGACTGACTGCTTCTGTTTATTGTTCGCTCTCTCTCCAACTCATTGGTGAGCTGGGTAATCTGAGCTTTCATCGTCTGCCTCTCCTCCTCTTCCTCTCTGCCCACTGGATCCGAGGTCACACTCAATGCCTCCGCAGACAGCGACTTCTTCCGCAGCAGTCGCTGGAGGTGATGGATGACCTTTTGCTGATTTTCAACCTGTGACCTCAGTTGCTGGAGCTGCTGGCAGAGCTGACTCTGGTCCAAGTTCATTTCGGCAGGGGTAGCTTTGGGATCACAGGGCTGTGGAGAGCTGAGGTCAGGTGAGCTGGGGTAAGATGGGCTGGATGCTGTGGTGTCCAAGTTTTCTGCAGAGGAGAACCCAGCCAGAGGTCGCTTCAGAATGGGAGACAGTGCAGGGTCTAAACGTGCAATCCCATCCACATCTGAGAGAGAAGAGAGGAAAACCATGTTTACTGTAAACTGGAAATTCAGAAAGTTAACAAACATGGCTTTTGAAAGAGAAGAGGAAGAACTTGAGAATAGAAAAGGAACCAGAATTGATTTGTGTGAAACCTGAAACAGTCCATTAACACTGTGCAGCCATGCAAAAAAAAAAAGTAGGGATGGGCGATCTTCCCAAGAAATCACGTCAATTGTTTTTATAACAGTCACAATCTACACTGCAAGCTTTTTACCCAATTTTGTCAAGAAAATCCAGACTCGAATCCTGTTCCTGAAGATCTACCACCCTGGAGAGCTCAGACCAAGCACAGCTGACCGATATTCAGATTATCTTGAAGGTCTTCATTGCCTAATTTTGGAGCTAAACTCTGTATGGTGGTCGATCTCTAGGTCCATTACTGAGCACCTCTCGTCTATGAACATGCCTATTTTAACCATTTAAAAGGCAGTAAAGCATTAAAGACAAAAGTCTTTTGATACCAGTTATTGCTGTTTTTAGATCATTTACATCAGCCTGTGCTGACGAGGCAAGTAAACAGAACACCTCACATTTACAGGCACATCTGCAGGCAGCATTATCAGTGTGGCTGCCGTAGATCAATGTTAGAGCTCCACCTAGTGTCAATTTCCATTTTTATAAGACTAACCCAATCCTTTCTTCTCAAGTTAACAATTATTTTATTTTTTTATATTTATATCTCGCAAAAAAAGCACAACATGATATGGGCAAGATACAGCGGGTGAACATACTGAACACGTCACCATTTTTCTCAGTAAATATGTTTCTAGAGGTACTATTGACATGAAATTTTCACCAGATGTCGGTAACAACCCAAGTAATTCATACATACAAAGAAATCAAACCATAGATGTCCAGAAATTATGTCTAATAATGTGGAATGGCACAGGGAAAAAGTATTGAACACGTGAAGAAAGGGAGCTGCAAAAAGGCATGGAAAGCTAAGACACCAGCTGAACTCTCAATAATTAGAAAGCAATCCTGACCCTTCTCAGTGCAAATTAACATCAGCTGGTTCAGTCCCAAATGATGACCAGGTACCACACAAGAACATCTCATGATGGGTAAAAGTAAAGAGTTCTCTAAAGACCTTCACAACCTCATTGTTGCAAACCAAAATGATGGCATTGGTTACAGAAGGATATCTAAACTTCTGAATGTTCCAGTGAGCACTGTTGGGGCCATAATCCAGAAGTGGAAAGAACATCATTTCACCATAAACCGACCACGACCAGGTGCTCCTCGCAAGATTTCTGACAGAGGAGTGAAAAGAATGATCAGAAGAGTTGTCCAAGAGCCAAGGACCACTTGTGGAGAGCTTCAGAAAGACCTGGAATTAGCAGGTACAATTGTTTCAAAGACATTAAGTAATGCACTCAACCGCCATGGCCTGTATGCACGCTCACCACGCAAGACTCCATTGCTGAAGAAAAACATGTTGAAGCTCGTTTAAAGTTTACTGCACACCATTTAGACAAGCCTGTGAAATACTGGGAGAATATAGTCTGGTCAGATGAGACCAAAATTGAACTCTTTGGATGCCATAATACACATCATGTTTGGAGGTCAAATGGCACTGCACATCACCCTAAAAACACCATACCAACAGTGAAGTTTGGAGGTGGGAACATCATGGCGTGGGGCTGTTTTTCAGCATATGGTACTGGCAAACTTCAAATAATTGAAGGAAGGATGAATGGAAAAATGTACAGAGACATTTTTGATAAAAATCTGCTTCCATCTACCAGGATGATGAAGATGAAACATGGGTGGATATTTCAGCAAAACAATGACCCCAAACACACAGGAAACTCTCAACTGGTTTCAGAGAAAGAAAATAAAGCTGCTAGAATGGCCCAGCCAATCACCTGACTTCAATCCAATAGAAAATCTATGGAAAGAACTAAAGATCAGAGTTCATAGAAGAAGCCCACGAAACCTTCAAAATTTGAAGTTTGTGTGGAAGAATGGGCCAAAATCACACCTGGGCAATGAATGCGACTACTTTCTCCATACAGGAGGCGTCTTGAAGCCATCACTGCCAACAAAGGCTTTTGTACAAAGTATTAAATAAAATTCAGTAAGCGTGTTCAATACTTTTTTCCCTGTGCCATTCCACATTATTACACATAACTTAAATTCAGGACATCTATGGTTTGATTTCTTTGTATGTGTGGATTACTTGGGTTGTTACTGACATCTGGTGAAAATTTCATGTCAATAGCACCTCTAGAAATATATTTACTGAGAAAAATGGTGATGTTCAATACTTATTTCACCTGCTGTATATCCAGCATCATACGCCCTGCTCTCTAAGTATCCACATCGGCCATTGCCAAACCGGTCAATCTCTAATTTAAAACACAAGACTGCAATACAGTACAGACAGTAGTCAATAAGTAACCACTAAATAACCTTCTACTCTACTCACAACTTAAGCAGAAAAACTGCAGCAGTAAAACCTAGCTTTGAATAATATGACTGCATAGCTGAACCACAGCCACTGATGTTGAGTGCTTTTTTGGCATCAGCACCTCATCTGCCCTGCTGCAAGCTCACTCTGACATGTTTTTCAAATACATCACTCATGAAAATAGACCATGTGATAGCAACAAGATCATCCACATTAATAGCACTCAAAGATAACATTGTTTATCTTCTTTCAGTAGTGCATGTGGAGGTCTGTAATGAGACAGACAAGTTCTCTCATAGATGATGTGTTGGATGCTCGAGAAAAATATGTAGATAAGCAGCCAAGACGAGAGCCAAATAGTTATGGCCAAGACAACTGGGTCGGAGCATCTTTGAAGTGACGAGACTTGTGGGGTGCAACCAGTCTGCAGTGGTCAGTACCCAACAACAGTGGCCTCCAAGTTCTTGTAGAGTGGGTCAGAGGTATTTGGGTGGCACACTGAGTTCCCAGCCACAATCATTTTGAGCCCTTTTGGGCTAAATTTAAAAAAGTAATTGAAGGGGATTTCTGCAGGGATGTTTTGGCCTTGATTTGGCCTCATATAGAAGGTACTTGGTGGTACCATTAGGCTTTTTTTCAAACCACAAAAGTTTTATGCTTTAAAAATGGCCTAAATTATAGTTTTTAATATAATCATATTTAAGTCAAGAACATTGAATGTTTTGGCAAAATATGATGTAACAAATATTGCCATTGTTATGTTTAATATATTGGTTAATGTCAATCTATTTTGGATGTACATTGTGTATTTATTATGTTGTGTGAAATAGGCAAGTTAAATCTGACAGCCTACAATGATTGCTACATGGTTGGATCGTGACATGGGTTGAGGAATGGGGTTGAGACAGAACAAATTGGTTATAGCTTGATGAGAAATTTGGAAACATTAATGGGAGGACATAAAATGACTTTAAAAGTAGATTATAAATGTATTCAAGATTGATCACAATATTGTGAATATAGTCAGATCGCCCATCCCTAACCAAAACAGCTGAGTGCAAGTCAGCCAAAATTGATGCACATTTCCTCCACAACAGCACGGTCATATCCTCCCACCTTCAACCACAGCCAAAGCTTCAACATGCAGAGATCATTAGTACAAAGTATATTCCCTTCATTTCTGATGCATGCAGGAACCTCTTAAACATGCAGAACTGCTCATGCAAAGTGAACAAACCAACAAATTAAAGGGAAAGATGATCCAGGAACAATACGAGACCTATTGGGATTGGATTAAATGTACAGGACATAGGGGTTATGTGCTAAATTCTTCTTTTACAAGAGCTCCTGTTTTTATTTACGTTTGGATCCACCGTGTCTGTTTTTGTCTGTGTCCTGTCAGATACAAATCTGAATTCACACACAGATGGCTGTAAATGAAAGATTTTGGCTGTACTTAGTCTCCTAGTGCACAGATCAACCAAAAGCTTTCTCCAATCACAAACCAACACTTTTGAAGAGTCACCCAATCATCTACTTGGTCTGGATGGACTTGGTCTATTTGGTGTCTGCCTGGTCTAACTGGGAGAGTTTTATGTGTAGGAAAAAGAAACTTAAATGGACGGTAAAAGTGAGGCTGATTAAAGAGGTGATTATAATCACAGCTACATGTACAAGCCAGTGGATCACTGAGCTCCTTACACATGTAATGTTACACACTGTTACACTAATACAGCTGTAAATACAGTGATAATACAACAGACTTCAAGGATATAAACGAGAATGGTTTACTTGGTTTGTAAAAAAATTTAAAAAAAACACCCCCTGAAACTTGCTCCTGTTGTGATTGTAATGCTGTACAGATGACTGAGGAGACATACAAACTGTTTAATTACAGACATTCAACTGATAAACTAATCCAAGCCCAACAGGGATATGGTACAAAAATTAGCAAGGACCATACTCATTTTCTAAAACACAGTAACTTTTGGCTGTTGTGATCTTCCCCAAGTTGTTACCCACATCACGTTCTTCCTTTACACCAATCCAAATCAGGATTTAAACAGCACAATTATGAAAAAGAGACAATTTGTATTTCTTCTACAGTGGGCAGGTTGGTCCTGTTTACAGTTATACAGTTTGTGAAAAGCCAGCCGGGAAAGCCATGCAGAATTTAGATTTGGCAGATTCCAAACGTTCGTCTTGTCTACCTGTGCTACTGCCCTCCTCTCTCTCCACCTCCGTCTCACTTCTTCCACTTGTCTCGTAGCCGAGGTCTTGTGAATCCACCTGAACCCCTTTATCATCCCGCTCGCTGGGGGGCGCTAGAGGGCACGAGCAGGAGTCAAAGTCACAGCCGTTTTTGAGAAATTCATCTCATTCATTCAGAGTAAAAGGTTGTCGAAGCCCCCGTGACCATGTTCAAACAACACTTTAATGTGAAATCCATCTACTGACATGCCATCAGGTCATGACTGAACAAGTATAACTATATATATATATATATATATATATATATATATATATATATATATAAAACTAATATAAGATAAAAGTGTTTAAACAGATTATGTGACATGGTTGAAAAGCATTAACATGTATGATCGTTTCTGAGAAACGGGGAGAAATTAAAAAAAAATCCTAATCCTAGGGCTGGACCTGAATATTTGACTATTTGGATAATGTATTTGGTGTTTCATTTTGGGATCAGATATTGTATTTGTTTTTTGTCTAAACGCAGTGCAGGAGCCACGTAAAGTGACGTAAAGTGAAGTTTAATGTTTACAATGCACCAAAATCTTTGGCCGAAACTGAAAAATATTAAGCATTTGGCTGAAAATTATTTACTAAACTATTTCCCAAAGCAAGTCTGGTAGTGAGTCAGGAATGAAAGTTGGTTTGACATCAATTAATTGACTATTCGTTTATATTTGTATATAAAACAAATGTTAGAAAAATTAAACACGGCAATATATGAATATGTATGAAGATGCATATATATGTTACATTATTACTAATATTTAATAAAAAAACATGAAACAAAATCATAAAAATGGCTAAAATGAATGATATAAGCCACATTGAACACAATGGAATTTGACCTCCGCATTTAACCCATCTGTACAGTGCCACACACACACGGCTGTGAACATGTGCCTGAAGCAGTGGGCAGCCCTAACCATGGTGCCCAGGGACAAGTTGGGGGTTAGGTGTCTTGCTCAAGGGCAATTCAGTGATGACCTGCCCTGGAATCGAAATGGCAGCCTTCCGGTCACAAGACCAGATTCCTACCCCTGAGTGATGGCTGCCCCCAAATCTGAGCGTCATTGGCTACAGACGACTGAAACACTTTACATTTGGGGTTGCACAATTTTGCTCGAGGTAAAGAAGTTTGTATATAAAAATGCTGCAATAAATGTGAGACAGCATTTCCTGCATTGCAGTGAACATCTTTATGGAGGGAATGTTTTTATTGGTTTAGTCCCGTGTGGTATAGAGTTCCACCAGGAAACGTTTTGATACCCAAATTTGGCAAACAATTCTATACTCAATCTCAAACAAAAAGCTGTGCATGGATTAGAGATTTCACTTACAGAGATGCTAAAGTGTAAATGTACAAATGTGTCAGTGTTCTTTCAAACAAACATTTGGTGTTAAAAACTATGTTGAGTGTTTTTAGTTTATAGCCAGAGTATTGATTTGGTATTGACTGTTGTGGTATTAAACTTGATATTGGTTTCAAAGTCAAAATTCTGGTATTGTGGCAACCCTAGTGGGGTATATTGTTTGTCCTTATGGGGAGAGCCCTGTGGCTTTGGGTGTTTTACTGCTGCACTGCCTAAGGCAATCTGGGGGGGGGCAGTGCAGTGATAATAATGAACTCAACAAAATGCTACTGCAGTGTTGTGGTAATGCAGTTATCACTACAGCCCTATTCAGGACAGTCATAGATCACAGTTCTGCATGTCTTGGTAGTACATTTTCATGCCTGCATGACATGGTTTAATATTATTCTTTTGCAAAACACAAGGAAAGCTAATGTCATATATCTCAAAACATGGCTAGCCCTGATTCAGGTTCACCAGTATTACAATGTTTTTAGGCAAAATTAATCAATTAACTCCCATTTCATTTGCAATTTCCACATTTTTGTGGATCTGGTAACCTTACCTTTATGCCGGTCTGTGTGTTTGTCCCTCATGTTTGAGTTCTGCAGGGCAATAATGGACTGAGCCGTGGCGAGTTTGTCCTCCAGGTTCTGACACATAATCTGCTTCTCCTTCATTTTCTTCTCCAGGGTCTGACACATAGCTTGCTTCTCCTTCATTTTCTCCTCCAGGTTTTCACACACCATCTGCGTCTCCTTTGACGTCTTCAGAAGGTTCTCCAACTGAGCATCCTGCTCGTCAGCCTTCATGTGCTCATGCTTAAGTTGTTTCTCCAGTTCCTGAACTTTCTGGGCATGTTCCTTGAGGATCTGGAGGAGGACCAGTAAGTGATTGTGAAGGTTTGGTTGAGCAGGTCCTGCTTGGTTAGTACACCATGTTTCAGTCAAGTTCTCTTGCATCACCGATGATAAACGTTCCTGGTTCTGCTGCCCTTGGCAAACTGGTGTGCTGGTCTTTTGTTTGTCAGCATTTGAGATGTGCAAGGTGTATCGTACTGATTTGTTTTGGAGCGTATCTGCAATAGTACTTTGATTAATGTCAGGAAGGCTGGGGACCACCAATCCATCTCTCTCCAGGAGAGCATGGCGAAGCCTGTCCAGGTTTTGCTCCAGCTCATTTGCTGAGAACGTGGAACCACATGAGAGCTGATCGGACTGGGTGGCGAAATCTGCAACGGACTTTACTGCTTGCTCTGCTGCTAAAATACACTCAGAGAGACATAAACGTATTCTATCCTGCCCATCTGGTCTCCGAGTTGCAGGTTCGGTTTGTGGACTTTGACTGCAGTTTCCCTCCAGGGCTGTGGAAGTGCCGTCCTGGGTTGGACTGCTGATATTAACACGCAGCTTGATAATAGTTTCCTCTGCAGTTTTGAGCTTTTCTTGCAGCTCTGCATTCAGCCTACATTTCTGCAGAAGTGACTCCTGCAGGCGCTGCAAGTCTGTCTCTAGTGCAGTTACTCCATCGGGGCAGCTCAACCTCTCTGTGGCTTTTGTAGAAGCATTTTTACGCTCCTGCAAGGCCTTGATTTGACTGAGCAGACCTTCAAGCCTATCACATAACTCTTGTGAGTCACCCTGATTTGTCGACAGATTAGATGGACTTTCAGGTTGATCACCTGTGGTCAATGAAGCCACGGCACACTCGGCTGTGTTTAAGCACTCTAGCAGCTGAGAGTTGAGTTGGTCTTTTTCCTGAAGAGCTCTCTGAAGCTCAGCACATTGACGCTGCAGTGATGAATCTGATCCTGATGCAGACTGGCCCAGACCACTTTCAGCATCTAAGCTACAGGCTGTAAGGTATGCAATAGTCGATTCAGCAGCCTGCAGGGCTTCCAGATATTCACTGTTCAGCTTGTCCTTCTCCTGAAGCTCCGCTTTGAGCCTCTGCCAGTCCTGCATCTGGAGCTGAAGTCGGGAGATAAGCTCTTCCTTCTCTTGGCACTCCTGATTCAACAGCTCCAGCTGGGTGAGGAGCTCAGATTCCTTGTCCGAGTTGGTTCTGACAGGAGGTTTCTGTTTTGTCAAGGGACTCGTGTTTTGTCTGGTCCAAAGATTCTCTGAACTGCTGCTTGGAGAGCTCTGAAGTTCTGACTCTTTGAGGTGTCTTCTGCTGAACAATGGCTGGTCAGAGTCTGTCCCACTACGATACTCTGTACTCTCCGTATCAGGATCAGTTAACTCTCGTCTGTCAGTTTGCTTTACAGGCTTCACTGGGACTGGCAGTCGGGATCTAACATTCGCCTGCCACACAGAAGAAATTATATTTATTGTAAATATAAAAAGCCGGATTTTGAAAAGCTCGTCACGTATAAAAGTACAAGGCTTACAAATATTCATTTGCATTCAATCATTTTTTTTTCCGTAAAATGGCTGGTTGACAGTTCTGCTAAAAAATACTTTTCAACAAACACAGCAGGGTCAAGGAACGAATCAAATCAATTAAATTAAACAATGATTTTAGTTTCCAATGATTATGAAAATAAGATAAACAAGATTAATCTAGGGCGGCACGGCGGCTTAGTGGTTAGCACGTTCGCCTCTCAGCGCTGGGGTCTTGGGTTTGATTCCACATCTGAGCGGAGTTTCCATGTTCTCCCCGTGTCTGCATGGGTTTCCTCCGGGGTCTCCGGTTTCCTCCCACAGTCCAAAAACATGGAGGTCAGGTAAATTGGGTACTCTAAAATTGTCCGTGTGTGTGTGTGTGTGTGTGTCACCCAGCGATGGACTGGCGCCCTGTCCTGGGCTTAGTTGACTACTGTAATGCCCTGCCCTGCGCCCAGTGAGGGGGTAGGGGACTAACCGCGACCCTGATAAGGATTAAGCGGGTGTGATAATGAATGAATGAATGAATGAAAGATTAATCTAGAACAGGGGTGTCAAACTCCAGCCCCTTTTTTAAAAAGCTCAACTAATACGTTTCGAAAGTCAATGAGAAATCATATTATACTGTATAACTGTAATTTAAACAACTACAACTGCCAACTCAACCCGTCACCTGGCATACGTCCGAAAATGAGCCCACGTGCTGCAAACTTACTGTATGTCTCACCATTTGTTGCTTCTGGCTTTTGGTCTTGATGCCTTGGCTTGGTCTCCCTTTCTCTTTTCTTTCCATTTCTTGTTCTTCTCCTCTGTTTCTTTGTCTGTTCTCTTTCTCCTTTAGTCTGTCCTCCAGACTAAGGGCGTGTTTCTGCGAGGCCTCGGTCTCCGCTCTCAGACGTTCCATCTCACGGGCCATACTGACAATCAGCTCCGGATCGAATCCCGCCCCACCATCGGTTGCTGCTGCCGTGTTCCGCTGTAACTGCTCCTTCAGCAGGCGGATTACCTTTCGGTGACTTCGCGCCTCCGCTCGGAGCGTCTGCACTGTCTGACGGAGATCTGGATGATCGCTCTCTCCAGAGCTTTCTGCACTCTCTTTGGATTCAGCAGAGTTTTCTTCTTTTAGGAGCCCGCGGAGTTCGGAAGCCTCTAGATGCAGTTTAGCTACCTGCTCCCTGGATAAAGAGGGACATTAGTGAAGAGTCATTAAGTCAGGATTAGGGTAAAGATTCCACACTGCAGTCTGGTTGTGCTCTGATTTGTTTACCTGAGCTGAGAAACGGATTCTGCTCTACAGTCTCTGAGTAAAGACGCAAGTTCTGCCTGCTCACCATCACTGCCCTGCTGTTCTGGAGTGTGTGTGGAGTCCTGATTACCACTCAAGCGGTGGGATAAAGGAGTTTTTACGTGAACTTTTTCCTGGGAATACAACAGGAAGGTCACATATGGTCATCTTTGTAATTTGCTGTCCTAATAAACAGGCAGCTGGGAGGTCGCTTCTCACCTTTATGTTGGGGCTGGTTAGTTTCTGGTCTGCATTGCTGGCTGTAGGTCTGGCCAGTCTCTGTTGTTGCTATATTAATGGAATGGGTGGTGACACATGACTTGAGAACAGAAAACGGCATGAAGAAAAATATAAAGAAAGCACAGAGTAACGGCAGGATGGAGCGACTGCAGGTGGTTATGGGTAAGAAAAACATGCCAAAGAGACAGAGAGAGGAGAAAACAGGTTAGGAGGGAAGGAGAACAAGAGAGACAGAAAGAGAGACACACTACTACACACATGCAGAAATACACACTCACTCTTCATCTGCTCTCTCTCACTTACACACACAGCGAAATTTCAGCTACCACTAGCATGATGTGTTAGTCAGAAGGGACAGCGCTTCTGCTGCAATATAAACTAACATGCATAAACGTGTGCTACAAAAGGTTAAAGGTTAGAGGAAAAGAGGTGGAAAAGGTTAGAAGACATCTACTGCTGCAGTGTCCAAAAGAGCGTGGAAAACATTTGACGTAACATTATTTTTTCTTCCATGTAGTAGTACACTTCCAATGTAGCAGTAGCTAATTAACCCATCCCATCCACTAGGGGCTTTTACCATCTTAGCCTGCTTAGCCATACGGGGCCTGGAGTACCATTTTTTTTTTATTAGCATTAATAATTATGATAAACAATTCTCTCCTCAGCCCTAATGTTAGTGCAAAAGCAGTGTCATTAAAATTAACTTCAGAGCGCTGCTTAAAGACTGAAGTTCATACCTTGCTGGGTGAAGAAAGGTCAATAAGGTCAGATGCTTCCTGTGAGTCTATCTGAGCATTACCCACAATGCCCGTCTCTGCCAACGCCAACCTTCTCTGGAGCTCTGCATTCACAGCCTGCAACTCTGAGACCTGAAAGAGAGAAAAAGGCTTGAAAGAAGAGCCAAAATATATATACAGTACTGTGGAAAAGTCTCATTTATATGATCTTAATAAATGCAATCAATTTAATCACCAGAACAGGGTCCTCTCCCGAGCCTTGGGTTTTCAAGTAGTCAACCTTAAAGTAACTGTTAAGCTATTTAAAGTAAAACTCACCTTCAGTCTAAGCTGTTCCACAGAAAACTCCTCCTCCAGCCCCTCTCCCACACATATGCTCATATAGGAAGTCTGCTCACCAATCAGACTCAGTGTGTCCACTGAAACAACCAGACAGTTGCTGTTCATTTTAAATTTGCGCATGTGTGTGTTAGATTTACAAACTCTGCATAACTTTCCTAAGTGTACCTGAATCATTGGCCTGTCCGACCCCTCCTCCTCTGCTCTGGATCTGGCCCAGTCTAGCCTGTAGAGAGGCATTCCAGCGCTGAGCTTCTTCTAGAGCATCACGCATGCTCTCCAGCTCTGCAGGGTCGGCACCTACACACAAACACATGCAGCATAATGTACATGTTCTCATATTCACACTCAAACTTATAAAAGCATATGCGTCAATAAACACTCAAACACAGGTTAGTACAGTGACATTCACAAATAAGAAATGACCTCAACTATTGAGAAATCATCAGGTGTCAAGACTAGTGATGTTTGAAGAATTGCAGATAATTGGCATTGGCAGGCTATTTGTAAACAAAGAGTCTGCACTCATAAGCCCAGTAAACATTAATTCATTTAAAGGCACATCTGCAGGCAGCCTAATCAGTGTATCTGCTGATTGCACCTGGTCCTGAAGGAACATTGTTTTGTTTCATTATGTACTGTACTGTATACAGCCGAAATGCCAATTAAAACCTCTTGAACTTGAATCACTCTACAGTCAGATGAAGATCATAAGGACACAAGCGTTATATACAGTGTTGGGAATAACGGCGTTAAAAATAACGGCGTTACGTAACGACGTCATTTTGTCAGTAACGGGATAAAATAATT
>BRDA01008357.1:24895-46323 GCA_036984385.1 Crenuchus spilurus | reverse complement strand
ACCTACACTTTAAATATCAGCATCGTCCATTGAAAAACCTATACTGGTCAATCACTACCTGAAAGCACCAAGCATCATGACCTCAAGTATCACCTCGAATATCACAACCTCAAGTATTGAGACCTCAAGTATGAAGAAAACAAGAATCTCAATGTTACGTATTGCAACCTCACGTAATGTGACATCAGTACCATATTTTCCGGACTATAAGTCGCGTTTTTTTTCATAGTTTGGCCGGGGGTGCGACTTATACTCTGGAGCGACTTATGTGTGAAATTATTAATACATTATTACCAGTATATCATTTTACATGCTTTTTTCACACTAAACCGCAAGAGGGCGCTCTAGGCCCGTGTTGCAACTGAGGAGGAGTCTGATGTAAGCGACGTAGAAGAGGAAGCGCCGTATCTTCTACCTCCGGAGTTAGCGGAGTTGTTTAAAAGTGACACCGAGGATGAAGATTTCATTGGATTTTAGTTATTTGGAGTTACACGGATGGTTTAGTAAACTTTTTAACATATTATATATGCTCTGGCTTTCTGAATAAATCTTAATGTTATGTTAACATACCAGGCACATTCTCAGTTGTGTCAGTAACGTAAGCATACTGTTCAATTATTCAGCCTGTTGTTGCCTCTATTCTATTTTTATTTTAAATTACTTTTCAAAATGACATGTCTGTGCTTGGTGTTAGACTTTATGAAATAAATTTCCTCCAAAAATGCGACTTATACTCCAGTGCGACTTATATATGTTTTTTTCTTCTTTATTATGCATTTTATGGCTGGTGCGACTTGTACTTCGGAGCGGCTTATAGTCCGGAAAATACGGTAATAAAAATATAAAGTACGGTCATTTCACATTATGACAACTAAGTGTTGTGACAGGTATCATGACAATAAGTATCAGGACATCAAGTATCATGATCTCACATATCGAGAATTGAAGAATCACGACCTCAAGTATCAAGGCATCACACACAGCAAAATAAAGTATGGTGATCTTGTATCCTGGCAAGTAACTCCAATGTCAACCATCACGACAACCTCAAGTATTGCGCCAATAAGTATCATGACATCAAGTATGATGATTTCACATATTGAAAATTGAAGAATCATGAGCTAAAGTATAGAGAAATGAAGCATCATCACATTATGTACTGAGAAATCAAGTATCCTGACCTTAATCATTGAGAATTTAAGAACCATGACTTCTCAACTATCAATAAAATAATATTGTGACCTCAAGTATAGAGAAACCACCTATCATGATAATACATTTGGTCTCTGTACATAAAATAAAAATTGTGAGAACCCTAAACACCACAAATCTTTCAAGGACTGCAACGTCTCTTAAAATGGACATCAAAATTCTCCGGAGATTTGTGTCCATTTTAAAATCTGTAGGAAATACCTTAATTTATTTATTCCCCAAACAATTTTTTTTACTGTATAGATTATTAAAAGCTATTTTTATATCCTACAGTGTTGTGCCTCTCTCTTCCCACCCCTCCCCCCGCTTTCCTCACCAATATAGACAGGTCTAAATGAGGTCATGTGTGCTTTGAGATTTATTTGTATAGTCCTTCCAATATGGAGTGAAAGGGCATTGACACAGCAACGGGCACACAAACCAGATGGACACAAGAGGATTAATCAGGTCAACGGCAGGACAATTTCTCCATCATCCTCTCTCTAGCACTCTCTCTCTCTCTCTCTCTTCTCATTGGTTTTATCTGTGAATATTCCTATATGTAACCATCAGCGCGTTACTCTTCATTAATAATGAAATCACCTTTAATCAGTCAAACAGCTCAAAATGTACACAGAACATGACTTGCATGTGTGCCACGTGGTTTTATTTGTGTCAACTTATACACAAATAAAACCATGTGAGCATGCTTATGAGAAACGTGAGGATATAACATGGACAGATGGGGAGTTGGTGTGTGCGTGTGTAGTGGAATTGTTCCAAGAATCAAAAGTACTGAAATGTATCATTGCTCAAATTTGGCAATCAGTTCCTAATTTTCAGTACCTTTTAATGCAAATATGATGGACTAATTTAGTGCTGTACTTTGTTGACAACTGAAAACTGAATATTACTTTCAAAGAAGCACAGAAATAATAGCTGAAAGTGTAAAATGTAGAAATGTGTCTGTATTCAGTCAAATAAACATAAACGTAGACAATGAGTGTTTTCAGTTTATAGCCAGAATAGTGATCTGGTATCAAGCATCGTGATACTACTTTGTATAAAATTCTGGTATCGTAACAACCCTAGTGTAGCAAATGGATGTCACTGAGGCTGATATTGATACATAAAAGATGCTGATGCTATAAATTTTCTCTACAAGAAGAGCGCCAATAGTCCTACATTCATGCAATAATATACATTATATATATATATATATATAAAATGTCATTTATTTTTATTGTATCCAAATTTTTCTCTTGTTTAAGTACCCAATCGTGCAGAAGAGCTAGCTGTATATGTGCTTGTCTTCTGTGTTTGACATGAGAAATCCACTGTAACTATTGGGTTTTGATTTAATGTACATGGAGGTACTGAGGCAATTCCTTCTTCTACAGGAGGTACTCTGTACAACAAATAATAAGCATAAGTTAAAATATAATTAATACATAAATAATTAATACATAAATAAATAAATAAAATTAATTAATAAAAATAATAAAAATAATAATTAATAATAATAATAATACACATATCTAGGTAAAAAAAAAAAACCTGAAACTCACACCTGTGGTCATTTTAATTCCATTCTGATACAGGAGTTATCACTGAGATGTATAAAATGTTTCATTACAGATGTCCTCCTGATACACTAATCCAATCCCACTAGGGCTTATGAGTGATAATGAAACAAAAACACAGTGTCAGTATTGTGAGAATGTGTCCGTTTACTGAAGAGAAACTCAGCATATAGTTTGTTAATGTTCAGTCAAAGACATTATTAAATTAACTAATAATCTGTTGCACTTATAAATTATAACTAATAAATGGTGTTGGCTAATATCAGACTACACTGAATATCAGCACGGCTAGTATTATCTGCAGCCAACTCAAGAGTTGTGCTGTTATTCACTTTAAAATCTTAACATTGAGTGTGATCTTGCTTGTGATACAGCAGCTGTGTGTTAGTGCAAGTGTATCATTGTGTGAAAAAGCAACACAGAGAGCATGTTTTATTTGATGTCCATTTTATCTCCAGGGATGAAATGATTTCACAAAAAGAGAATAGTAGGAGACAGGCAGATGAAAAGAGACAGGCATAATGGGAGCTGAATGCAGAGAGATGAGTAATATAGTAAATGAAGAAGGATGTTAGCATGCTGACATCAACACAAAATAGAGAAAAGATTAATGCAGAAAATCAACAGCACATGAACAGAAAAACAAAGATCACAAAACAATCAAACCACAAACACAAGCAGCAGAGTGAAGGAGAAGCAAGCCTGACGAATGAGACCATCAGCATATGAGCTGTTCACTTCAGAGTGTCTCAGGATGCACATCAGTATGATATATTATTTGATATAAATGGAAAAAACTAAATTATTGTATTACTGTGTACTGAAATTATTCCAACTGATCATGCTGTGTCCTACTTTTAGCTTGTATAGTGTGAATTTTCATTCATCTAGAACACCCCCAGAGACACTTTGTAACTCCCTGAAATGGTTGCTGATAGATATAAAGTAATTTTCATTACATTATTTAAAAAAAAATAGATTGAATAAATTATATTTATGATATCGGTATCAAGCTTTTAATTACCAGCTGTTGATGTCAGACCTAAAAAATCAGTGCATCTCGTTTCTGGGCTTAATTGGTTTGTGTTGGAGATCTTTGTTGGTGCTGGAGAAGGAATATGCAGAGCCAGTTCAATAAATGAATAAGAGAATGAATACATAACTAAAGTGCTGGGCTTATCAGGGCTAAATACTATGTGTGAATGACATCTGCTGCACATGATCTGCACCAGCTCTAACACTCTGACTGGCCCTCTGAGGAGTCTATCGTCAGTATGCACTCTGTGACTGACTGCCCTTCACTTTTCAGTACTGCACCTTCTCTCTGATTGGCTCTCTGGATCTCTCTGCGCAGCTGTTCTCTTAGCTCCTCATTGCCACGAATTCCGTCTTCCAGCTGCTGCCGGAGGAGAGACAGTGCTGCCAGCTCCAGCTGCAGAGCCTGCAATCTCTGTGCACTGCAATCACACACAGTAAACCAGAGCATTTTAATATTATATAATTATACACAATAAGGTAAGACATGCAACTCAGAAAATGTAGTGTTTTGGGAATCATTTAGGATTTTAATATAGACATGAATAAGTTATAAGTGTAGCTGTTAAAATGGACAATGAGTACATACAAGTTGGTGGTTTTTATGTTAATGTTTTTTCTTGTCTTGTGAGCTTCATGGTGACTATTTAAAACAGGAAGCTGCACAGCATTAATATAATAATGCAATGAAAGTAAGAGTTTTTATTGAAAACACTGATTAGAAAGTTTTTAGTCACAGAGAAATTATTCTCAGATTTTCAACCAGTCACAGTTCACTGAAAGGATGAGGAAAAAGGTTTTCTTCAAATGTGAAGATGAAAACAGCTTTCAGTGAAGATAAACAACATCTGGCTCAGGTTAGAACTCACCTGTCCTGCTCTTTAACTGCTCGGACCAGGTTGGAATAGATCTGCTGTTCTGCTCTCAGGATACGATTGAGCTCTGTCTGCTCCAGACGCATATCACTCAGAGACGGCATGTCCTGTAGGGATCAAAGGACAGACCAGAGATTAGCACTCCATTACGATACCCAGTGTTCACAGCAGCATCAACGTTTCTCCACTCATCACCCATCGCCTGTGGCTATTTCTGAGCTTGAGCTGACATTTGGTAGAACTTCTTGATGTAATAAAATTATTGCATTGGCAGATAATTCAAGAAAATAAAATTCTTAGCCAACATAGCAATTTTAGTAAGTAAAATGTAACGTTTTCAGATCCTCTTATAATACAAAATATTAGATTTAATATAATATTTAATAAAATATTCGATTTAAACTAAACTTCTGATGATTTCACTTGGTAAGATATATATTTTTTGCAGTGAATCTAGCTAGGAAAAAAGGGTAAAACTGTCACTGACTCCGCCCACTAATGTTAAGACTGCCTCCTGTCATCAGAAACCACCTCACTGAATAGCTTTGAGTGAAAATGAATGACATCTGGCTGCTTTGTCAGATCCCTTCAGTGCTTTGTCACATTTCACCAATTTAACATACAGTGGGAACATTTGTTGAAAACCTATTCGGATCAGGTTGTGTGTATAAGTCTGTAAGTTTCTGTTATGCTACCCTTCCTAACATGTATGTATCAGCTTTACCTCCTGTTGGCGGTCTCCACCGATGATGGTGTTCTCTCTCTGAGGAAGGGAAGGGAAGCCACGTTCCTCTCCAGGCTGCAGGAGCTGCTCCTGAGCTCCGGGTCTACTCTCCCCTCTCTGGGCCAAATGCTGCTGGAGCTCCTAAATTCAGACCACAGATGGCTCATGAAACAAACCATCCTCTCCAGTAAGGTCTTTACGTGTGCAGACATGACAAACAGTGAGAATGCACACTCACAGCAATAATTTCCTCTTTAGTTCTCAGTGTGGATGTAAGAGACTCAATGTTGGCTGTCTGACCCTCCAGTTGACTCTCAAGGTCTGAGACCACTGACTGCAGTTCAGCTACAGACATCTGCAACAGACAAAATCAAAGTTAAAAACTCTACACAGGCTACTATGTCCTACATACCGACTCTCACACTCACCTTCAGCTGGTTCTCTCTCTTTAGAGCACTGTTGAGAGCGTCTGTTTTCTGGGTGAGCTCTTTCTTCAGTATGACTGCAGATTTCTTGCCGCCTGCAAGAGATTTCTCAATGTTCTCCTCACTGTTCCGCCGTGACAGCTCGGCTACATACAAAAAAAATAAATAAGAATTTATTCATAAGAATCGGTGATTTAAACCCGATATGCAAATCTTACTCAGCAATTAAAAACACAAAGACAATTTTTTGCACAGTAGACAAGAGGAGGAAGCAAATTAGGAAGCACATAGTGGTGAGATAAGAAATGTACAGGGAAAGTAAAAAAAAAAAAAAGAAAAGAAAAAAAGTTTAAAAAAAAAGTAAAAAAAAAAAATGATTAGGTTACATAATACAGAAGATTAAAAAATATATTAAATAATATTAATAAAATAAGTTGTAATGTTGATACCAATTAACAGCAAAATCAAATATCGCACTAATTTAAATAAATGACCAATTTCTATCATGTACTGTTGCCACATGACACTTTCATACTTTAATGGTTTTTTAACTTTAATTGCGCTCCATTGAATATTAATGTTTGTAACAGAAAAGTCTGCATTTAAACACAGTCCACATAAACATAACATCACCAGTTAACCACAAATATACATTTTTAAAACTTACAATCTTGTAAAAAATTACAAATGTACTTTTAGTCTAGTAATGAATACAGGGGCACATCCAAATAAAACATCCTTCTCTATGTTAGTAAAAAATAGAAGAGCTTGTACAGAAGAAAGGTGTCAGCACTCCAACTCTAGAATTTTTTGTTCTAGTTTTATCTAGAATTAGGACTGGTTGTGGTATAATTCTCCTTTACTCTCACACAGATATTCAGGCCATCAATTACAATTTCTAAAATGATAATATAGTTTATCACAATAATTCTGCAGACAATAATCATCTAAATGCACCTAATAGTAATATGACTATGCACATGTATCATTTCACCACACACTTACCATCTCTCTCCTCCAGTCTTTCCTGTAGGACCTGGATGGTCTGTCTGAGCTCTAACACCTGAGGTGACGGAGCCTCGCATACCTTTACCTCAGTCAGGTAACGATCTCTCTCCTGGCCACGCTCCAACAGCTTCTGTATGTACACACAATATGCCACAGTTATCATCTTCTGTTGGTCTTCTGATACTCATTCCTGCAATACACTTAATCCCTTTATGGATGAGATGGGCCAGAGTGGCTCAAAAGTCTCACATTGATGACTGCATCCTTCTCTGCAAGTGCAGCGCGGAGCTGGGCAGTTTCTAAAGAGGCGTCCTGTGTATCCATGCTGCTGAGTTTCTGAGCATTGCTAAGCTGCAGCTGGGCATCTGTGAGCTGCCAGCGTAGATTCTGCAGTTCTGCTGCCCGATCAGACAGAGCCTGAGCATGTCGCTCCGCACACTCCTACACACAAACAAACATAAGATATAGCAAATCATTTTGCTTTTTATGGTGAGCTCGTGAATTATTTCAGACACCCTGCTATGAATGACTGTTTACAGCTAAAATCAGCCGGTGCCTGATAACATAATAAACATGATAACGGTATACAAGAGACATGAATCAAAATGTTGGTGTGGAGAGGATATTTGCATGAGCTTGAATTTGAAATAAGATTTGAAATGACAGCAGCTCTGCTCCAATTGGCTGGCTTACAGCACACGTCACATAAAAAGTCTTCACCCTCATCTTTTATTCAGTGTCCATTGGGAGATTCCGTTTTTCTTTTCTGATTTGTTTATGTGGGATTTGCAAGAGTGCTTGAGGTTTACAATATGTTAGTTCCATGTACCAAATACAGTTTAACATTCGGTGGCACCTTTAAGTGTGTTTCAGCATCTTCAGTAGTTGGCCTGCTGATGCTAATGGGAGCTTGGGTGAGCATAAAAGTGTGCTTTAATACCTTCAGTAGCTGGTCTTTGCTGCTGATGGTGGCGAGCAGGTTCTCAACAGCGGTCTGGTTTTCACAGACCAGCCTCTCTCTGTCCTTCACTGCCTCCGTCAACATCACCTCAGTAACTTTTATTCGTTGATTCATCTGCTCAACCAGTTCACGCCCATGAGACTCGGAGCGACTAAGAACTGTACTAGCCATCTCCTGGAGATCATGTGGGTGAAGAAAAGAAAGTCATTACAGTCATGCATCAGCTAATTGTAATTTAATTAAAAAAGATAGCATATATTTTACTTTAAATACATGTAAAGTGACATTTTTAGTGCTTTTATTGTTTTAATGTTGGTCAGTGTGGCTTATAGCTCATGAACTGGCTGGCCAATCAAGCACAGTAATATGGTCAGTAGCAGTTTTGGCTCTGCGAGCAGCTGCTAAGTCCTGCTGTAAAATAAAGCTTGTGGAAGCAGATGGAAGCATGAAGTGCTCTAAAATCTCAGCTGGGTTGACTTTAGCCTTGAAAAAACACAGTGGAGCAACAGCAGCAGATGATATGACACCCCAAACCATCACAGACTGTAGAAACGTTACACTGGACTTCAGGCACCTTGTATTCTGTGCCCCCTCCAGACTTTTATTTGAAAAAGACTTTGGACCACTGAGCAACAGTCTAGTTGTTTTTCTCTTTAGCCCAGTTGAGTTCTGACTTTGTCTCTGGTTCAGGAGTGTTGATATCAACAAAAAAGGCTTAAAATAAGTCACTTTACATGTAATAAATATTTTTTGTTGAATGACTATTTTTTTGCTTGCTTTCATTGCAGTGTTACAAACTGCAATTGTGTGTGAACAACCATACGAGTGCTGAATGTGTGCGTTACCTCCATGTCTTTAGTTTTGAGCTCCAGTGTGCGCTGCAGCTGCTGGATGATGGAATCTTTCTCTCTAAGTGCTCTCTGCAGATTCTCCTCACTTTCCTGTTTGGAGCGCTGAACGTTCTTCAAGGAATTCAAGAGCTGCTGCAACTCAACGTCTTTCTCCTTCAGCAAGGCATCGAAACTCTGAATGTGTGTATACAAAAAGACTTTAATTGTCTGCATTTTATATTTAGGATTTATAGATTTGAGAAGTCCAGAGAGATCACGGTACTGTGCTTGTCTGCTTCAGTTCACCAGAGACTGAATCAAGTCCAAGAAGCCCTACTTGGATTGCAATACATTTACATGGAGTCTATTCCACGGGAGCTTTTTGGTTATTTAGGTCTGGATCCACCAAAGTCACTCAATAATCCACCTGGTCTGAATGGATTGGTCTACTTGGTGTTTACTCTACCTGGGAGAGCATTATGTGTTGTTAAAAGAAACTTAAATGGATGGTAAAAGCGAGACTTATTAAAGAAGTGAATATAATCACAGCTGCGGGTACAAGTCACTATATCACTTCTGCTGCAGAGCAAAAAAGTTGGAGCAAAATCCTGGGATGGATTTTTACTTTTTGGACCTGGATTACCCACCTCTACTGAGGAGACATTACAGATGCCCCCATCATAAACCAATCCAATGCCAATAAGGCTTTAGAATACAACTCCTGTATTTTATGAGTTCCTACATTACACCTGGCTCCTCTCTATTATACACACAAACGTACATTGATGGTTTCCTCATTGTGCGTGAGAAGGTTGTTGAGCCGCTCCAAGTCTCTCTCCTTCTCTCTCACGTTCAACTGTAACAGATGAACCTCGTTCTCTTTCTCCTCCACCGCTGCAAACTTCTCATCCAGCGCTTTCTGTACACATATATAACACTTAACTATTTAATAAAAGGAAACAGTCTATTCAAGTGACATCTTTCGGTTGCAAAAAAGTAAATATACAATTTACAAAATATAAATAAAAACAAAAACAATGTACTACGATGTGTGGAAATCTTCTCCTCGTGTACTCACATCTGCTGACCAAACACTAATCGCAGCACTGCAGATTTCCTGTAGCATGCTGATAATGACATGAACATCATAGTAATAAAGGAGCAGAGGAAATCAGTGCAAACCTCCAGAGCTGTGTCCTTCTCCCTCAGCCGCTCTCTCAGCTTGGCCAGCATGACATCACTTCCTCCAGGAGCTCGGTCCTGCTCCAGATCCCGAACCATGTTCATGTATTCCTGAGAGAGAGAGAGAGAGAGAGAGAGAGACAGAAAGAGAGAGACAGAGAGACAGAGAGAGAGACAGAGAGAGAGAGACAGAGAGAGAGAGACAGAGAGAGAGAGACAGAGAGAGAGAGACAGAGAGAGAGACAGAGAGACAGAGACAGAGACAGAGACAGAGAGAGAGAGAGAGAGAGAGACAGAGACAGAGAGAGAGAGAGAGAGAGAGAGAGAGAGAGAGAGAGAGAGAGAGAGAGAGAGAGAGAGAGAGAGAGAGTCCGGGAGAGACAGGGAGAGACAGAGTCAGAGCGAGTCAATATCCCATCCACCCATAAGTGGGTCAGTGAGTCTATGTGGCTGCTGGTTTGTTCATACAAGTTCATACCTGTATCTGCTGGTCTTTGTGAGTGAGGCTGGTGTTTAGATGCTGTATAGTGGTCTGCAGTTTGTGTTCTGTCACACGGGTTTCTTCTTGCTGTTCTAGTCGCTGATTTTCTAGACTGTTCTCCCGGTCTGCAAGCTCTCCACTCAGCTTCTTCAGTTGGTTCTGCAAGTCCTGGCACAAGATCATCAAAGAAATGCCAATCAATAAACGTTCATGTACAGCTTTCTATAGGACAGAGCTTAAGGAATGGACAGTAACAGTTACTGTTGATGTAACTAACATTGATGGTCTTGTCTCCTTTCTTCTTCTGCTGCTGCAGCAATTCAAGCTCCTGCTCCAGCTGCAGTTTGTCCTGCTGCAGGAGGACCAGCTCGGCATCTCTGCTGCCCAGCAAGCGCTGCAGCCTCTGAACCTCCAAAAGGGAGGAATGGGCCTCTGTTTGGAGCCTCGATAACTCTGCTTGCTGTGACAACAACAATGCTTGCTGCTCCTCTGCTCCCTACAATACACATACAAAGGAATATTACAAATGCATGGAGAGGAACTTACCAAAGCGAGACACAAACATGGAAAATGTTACACATACATGGATAAAAGCACATGCCTGGTATTTCTGTAACTGAGCTTTGTGAAGAGCTTCTCTGGCCTTGGCTAGAGCCTGATCCTTGTCCTCCAAATTTCCATACAACTCTTCCACCTGTGAGAGAGAGAGAGAGAGAGAGAGACAGAGACAGAGACAGAGAGAGAGACAGAGACAGAGAGAGACAGACAGAGAGAGAGAGACAGGGAGAGACAGAGAGAGAGAGAGACAGAGAGAGAGGGTCAAGGAAAATGAAAGAAAGAAAAAGACAAAATTAAAGAAAAAGGAGGGAGAGAGTATTAAAATAATAAAAAAAGAGAATGACAGAATGATAACAAAAGGAAAGGAGATAAGAAAAGAGAGAGAGAGAAAGAAAAGGAGATAAAAGGTAGAGAAAGAGAGAAAGAAATAATGAAAGCGAAAGAAAGAATGAAAGCGAAAGAAAGAATGAAAGCGAAAGAAAGAATGAAAGAGAAAGAAGAAAAGAAGAAAAGAGAAAGAAAGAAAGAAAGAAAGAAAGAGAAAGAAAGAATGAAAGAGAAAGAAAGAATGAAAGAGAGAGACAGACAGAGAGAGAGAGGGTCAAGGAAAATGAAAGAAAGAAAAAGACAAAATGAAAGAAAAAGGAGGGAGAGAGTATTAAAATAATAAAAAAAGAGAATGACAGAATGATAACAAAAGGAAAGGAGATAAGAAAAGAGAGAAAGAAAAGGAGATAAAAGGTAGAGAAAGAGAGAGAGAGAGAGAAAGAGAGAAACAGATTGAGAGAAAGAGAGAAAGAAAGAGAGAGAGAGAAAGAAAGAATGAAAGCGAAAGAAAGAATGAAAGAGAAAGAAGAAAAGAAGAAAAGAGAAAGAATGAAAGAGAAAGAAAGAATGAAAGAGAAAAAGAAAGAAAGAAAGAAAAAGAAAAAGAAAAAAAGAAAGAAAGAAAGAAAGAGAAAGAAAGAAAAAAGAAAGAAAGAGAAAGAAAGAGAAAAAGAAAGAAAGAGAAAGAAAGAGAAAAAGAAAGAAGGAGAAAGAAAGAGAAAAAGAAAGAAAGAGAAAGAAAGAGAAAAAGAAAGAGAAAGAAAGAAAAAGAAAGAAAGAAAAAAAGAAAGACTCCCTGTTTTAGTCCATAGCTACAATCAGCTAATCAAGAATAATATGTAAGCCGTTTGAAACACATGGTGAGAAACACATGGTGAGTCCCTGCACCTCTTTCTCTTTCTCTTTGAGCAGGAGACTGAGGCCCTGAATGGTCTTGTCTCGTTTCAGAGAGTTCCTCTTCTCAGCAGCCAGCTCACCCTCTTGCTCCTCAAGCTCTCCAGAAAGACTCTGAATGGGAGGAAATGGAGAACTGTGAACAACTGATATCAGTTAATCTAGCCAACAGAACAGCCATGTTCTACAAGTTAGAGAAGCGGGCTTCAATTCCCTGAGCCAACGGGACACAGCTGAAGGCTTCTAACCCCCAACTGCTCCCTGGCACTGTGGCTGATCGGGCTGCCCATCACTCCTGGCATGTGTGTGCTCACTGCCCTCTAGTGTATGTATTCTATGTTTTTTTCAGGGCTGATACAGATACCAATTATTAGTAATCAACAACACTAACGTACTCACATTCACAGCTTTCTATAACACACACAATATGAACAAAAGTACCAGGACACCTGCTCATTCATTGTTATTTCCAAAATCCAAAGTATTAAAAATTGGTTTTGCTGGAATAACTCTTCTCCCCAGGAAAGACATTCTACTAGACTGGCAGCATTGCTGTGAGGATCTGACTGCATTCAGTAACTAGAATGTTAGTGAGGTCTGGATGTTAGACGATCAGAACCACCTCATCTCCAACTCATCCCAAAAGTATTGGATGAAACAGAGAACACAGTTCCACAGCTCAATGCTGGGGGTTTTTACACCCCTCAAGCCCATGCCTGGCATTATGACATGGTGCCAACAGGTTCATGTTCAGTCCTATTGGCAGTACTTCTCTACAGTGACTAGACAAGCTGTGTGATGCATTTGTACATCTGAGTCAACTTAAAACAGCTGAATGCATTCATTAGAGTGAGTGTCCACAACCACTGGGACGTTTACTATCACATAAGACAAATAAAGCGCTTTGAGTTAATGGTTGAAAATATGCTGAAAAAGCATTGGATTGGATTTACTCAACACATGCTACAGCTCTGTTATCTGTCCTGATGGAGTACATGAATGTTGGTGGCTGTTGGGACACAGAAACTCAGTGGCTTGAGTGTATGTGAAAATGAATGGAAGTCAATGGGAGGAACGAGGGAAGAAAAGATGACAAAAAAAGGAGTGCGGGTCAGTATGGCTCTGGACTAGAGCTCTGTTACCTGCCATGATGTAGTATATCAATTTTGGTTGTTGTTTGGCAAAAGGAAGCCTGGAATTTGATATGGGTGAAAATGAATGGAAGTCAATGGGACGAAAAAGGGATGGCAATAAAACGACAAATAAACGAGTGCGGGTCAAAACCACAGTTCATTTCTGCTCGGGGGCCTGCCCTGATATAGTGTATCCGAAATGGTGCGAATCGGTCAAGCAGAAGTACAGTAGATGAGCATGCATTTCTGCTCCCCATTCATTCTCTATGGGAAAAAATTCCCAGATTAAGGAAGATTTTAGGAAAACTGCACATCCGATCAAAATTCTGTATACGAGCCCGGATCACACAATCGGACCGAACAATCTGGAGTTGGAACAGTGTCGATATCTCGAAAAGGCGGAGGAGATGGAGGAGGAAGAGAAGAAGATATGAAAAACGAACAACAGTATATTGTGCATTGCTTTGCAATGCGCAATATAATTACAATCATTTGAAAATATTGGTGTAGTCACTGGTTTATGGTAAGGTGGAGGTCACATCCCTAGGTGATGAATGATCTGGTTCCATCTGTTTAAGTATGTACCTTGTTTTCTCTCTCCATCTCCTCCAGTGTGTGTTTAAGAGTCTGGCTGTTACTCTTGGAAGAGTTAAGCTCCTCCGTCAGCTGCCTGGTCATCTGCTGCAGCCTGTTCAACTCACTCTCCTTTGCCACCCACACCTGCAAAAAAGATAGAGATATCACATGTAATGACTCAAACACTTGCATGCAAATTGTTCATCTAACAGTGCTGTACCTCTTGTTTGAAAGGTAAGTACTCATCACTAAACTCCTCCTCCATCTCTCTCAGAGCTCTCTCCGTCTTTGCCTTTCTAGCACCACTCATTTGGGCGTATCCATACAGGCTGCTTGGCTGCAATATGATGGGAATCCTGCTGCCGAGAGCTAGAGGAAGGGGCCTAGCCCTGGCTCCACGCAGCAGCTGCAGCAAATCGGACACCAGTGCCGATACACCTGAGGAACCATGCCGTAGACGCGTCTGTCTATGAGGTGGAGCCATGAGCGAGGCGTAGTCAGGCTGTTCCGATGCCAGTGACTGAAGGGAAAGGGAGCGTGATGTCAGCGTGCTCCTTTTATAGATAAGATCCAAATACTCTCGCTTCTGTGCGCGACCTCCGGTTCCTGGTTTAAACCCCGCCTCTCTAACCTTTCTAGCTGACAGACTCCGCCCAAAAGATGAGGAGCGTTCCTCTGCAACTCCAATCAATGGCTC
The DNA here is from genome assembly GCA_036984385.1 of Crenuchus spilurus. Taxonomy (NCBI): domain Eukaryota; kingdom Metazoa; phylum Chordata; class Actinopteri; order Characiformes; family Crenuchidae; genus Crenuchus; species Crenuchus spilurus. The sequence continues at coordinate 31,843 of BRDA01008357.1, read as the reverse complement.
AAGGCTAACACAGCGCCTCATTTGACCCGTTCCTGGACTTACTCTTTTGGTGGCTTGCTGGGCTCCTGAGCTAAGCCTCCGACCCTGCAATCTCTGGCCCGGCTGCTTTGGCTGATCCTGTTTTGGCTGCCCTCTGAGGCGTTTGGTCTCATTTCGCTGACATTTTGACTTCAGTTTTTGCTGGTGTGGTCCAAATTGCACTGGAGGGTCCACAGACTCGTGTCCCAAGCTGGTCTCTTTTAACCGCTGCCGAAGTCCTGTACAGCCTGGTTCCTGTGGGTTGTTCTGCCTGTATTTGTGTGTTATGAGCGAGCTTAGGCCTTCTCTTTCATTGTGTAGATGCTGTAGCTGAGTGGCATGCGTCTCCTGCAGGTTGCTGATGGCGACGTCACACTGCACCACACGTTCCAACAGAAAGACGCACTTCCCACACAGGAACTCACCTCGGCCATCCCGATGGAGATCACAACCTAGCACGTGGGACAGAACCACGACCAGCCGTAAGCGACCACACGTACTGAATAACCAGCGGCACTGCCCGCCCGGCACGCGCACTCCACACACACGGCACGGCTCCCGCATGACCACAAACCCAAAGCCTTTAAAGCATAGCTCACACACGACTTCTAAAAGACAACCACAGCTCACAGGTAATCACTGACAGCAGACAAGGTCAGGTCCATTCTTCATAGATATGTTGCTTTCGTTTCTTTCTCTTTCTCTGCCTGCCTGCCTTTCACCATCTCTCAGCTCTCAGAGTCAGAGCTGAAGGGAATAAAGCCTCTAATCCAACCACACACCCACCCACAGAGGGAAAATCCAATGAGAGCTGCGCACAGCACCTAACAACACATTCAAGAGAGTACGCACACACGCAAGCACGGTAATCCAGTCCCTGCCTCCTCACTCAGGTGGAGGAGAGCTTTATTTGGGCCACTGACGCTCCAGCTCCCAAAGGTTAGGTGCAGCATTAAGGTTAGCTGCCCTACAGCAATGACCAGCTGATTGATGAACCTGCACCTACAGTGCCACATCAAGGCACTGTAGGTTTTAAGTTTGGTTCATAACTTAAATCTAAAAAGTGTTATATGTTACATTCATTATAGGTAAAGTGACATTTCAAGTCTTTTTATGTTTTAATGTAACATCAGAGTAGTGAGCCTAGCAATAAAGCTGTGCCACAGGTGGCCTCACTATCACACTACATGTGTATGGCAATGAGGAGTGTAAGCAAATAATCAACAGGCTTCAGTATCACAATATTATGTTCTGAGATATTGATTCTCAAACATAGTCTGGATTTTTAGTACATATTTTATATATTTACAAAGACTGGTGTTTAATTCTGTGCTGTGTTTAAACCTCTGACCACTAGATGGCAGTGTTGTAATCCATCTTCAGTCATTAGACTCTTCCACTCTAACAAAAACAATTAGCATAAGGATGCACCGATGACATTTTTGCTAAAATTAGATTTTTTAAAAATCACCTTGTTTTATAGTATCGCAATATATTGAATCATAACATCTGTATCATAAGTACCTTATCACAATAATGAACTTAATCCACACTGAAGTTTTAAGAATTGATAAAAAAATATTACACTATTACTTCATGTGTCCTGTTACATAGAATAACACCTGCCAGCCAATCAAAAAAGAGCATTTCTCCGGTACAGAAATAGCTCACAAAGTCACATGTGGAGTGTGGTGTAGTGACTGAGTAGGTGAATGTTGAGTCATGCCTGCTCTCTTCAGTTTCCCTGCTCTAATTCTCTCGTTCGTTCACAGACAAATCTGCAGGAGATTAAAATCTGTGCAGCCTGAGATTCTCCCTCTCTCTCTAACACACGCCTCTAAAACCTCTACACACACTTGCTCACCCCTAATCATGAGGGATTGAATTTCTATTTGATTTGCAGCTCGTTGCGCACTTAGACTCAGCTTCTGCCTTAGTACACTGACCCTCAATAACCACAAATACACCACTACAACCATCTGCACAACCAGAGCCAGAACTGCAATACTAACACTGCAGCAAGTGGCCCTAAACTCATCTGACATACTTGATGACACTGTGACAGCACCACACATACAACATAAACAGAAAAGCATATTAAATAAAGGGTCACTAGTCATTATATGTTATTAAACAAGGTGGAGGGAAAGAACTCTACAGTCAGAACAGTCATTTAAGGTGGAATGGAAAATTCTAATACGCTTTCACTTGCACTTTCTGTTTCTCTCTCTCCCAAACACACCCACACCCACACCCACACACACACACACACCTATGAAAACAACCTCTGCAACACAGCCAAACTAGCAGAATAGTACCATATGGCCAAAGCAAACACCACAGCAGCACATAAAATGCACTTTCACTCACTGAAGCAGAGGTTTTAGTTGAAGATAAAAGCTGAAGTTCATGGTTTTGCCAACATTAGTTGGATGTTGCCATCAAAATTATATCTGTAATTCATAATCCACTCTACTGCTATATGTTACTGTACAGTTCTGTATGGTTCTCTGTATGTACCTGTGTGTAAATATAACATGGCAGACCTCAGTTGAAACTTATGGGTGGTGCTACACTGGTGGGGTTGTGGCTACAAGTCCCTTTATTTTTCATTAACGGGAGCCCTATCTGAACCAGTCCTAAAAATTCCTGTTTTCAGATCGGTGACGAGTTTTAATTTTTCAGTTTGTGGGTTGGTAAGCACTCCAGGTACCCAAATATAGGTGTAAAAACAATGAACATATTTTATAAACATAATGATAATAATAATAATAATAATAATAATAATATCATCAGTATATCACAACATACTGAATCATAGCTTCTTATCATGAACCATATGACATCAGGTTTTTACCAATATGCAGCTCTGCTCAAGATGTAAAAGTAGTTTAATAATTTCTCGCTCTCGCTCGCTCTCTCACACACACACACACACACACACTTCTTACCTGTTTTTCTTTCTCTGTTTTCCCTCTCTCACGGTCCAACTCCGCTTTCAGAGTCTACAGGAAAAAGAGAATCACACGTTTACAAAACAAAACATGTACATGAACACTGTCCAAAGTGGATGTGTTAAAAATTAGACTGACCTATCAAGTCAATCAAAAAATAAGGCCTTATTTTTAGATTCATGAATTCAATACCTTTTAAGACTTTTTAAGGATCTGCAGGAACCCTACATGTGCAGTACACGCAACTGCCCAAATACATCAGTGCAGCTGTTTTCAACCCGCAGGTTATAGTGGTACTGCTAGGGGGCATCTATTTTTTTGTCTTTCTATCTCTACCGTTCTATTTAATCTATATTTATATCAAGCTGCTACACTGAGTAAAAACTGGGCCCTTGAGAATGCAATTTCGTTCCACCCCATGTAGTACATGTGATGCGAATGACAAAGCTAATCCTGATAAAGCAATATATTTCTGAATGATTATTATATATTACGCAGTCTAATTGAATTTGACACATTGAACGTGTCTTCAATAAAAATACTAGTCTTTTGGAGGATGGCTGAGTTGATCACAAGTTGTAAAAGTTTGGGAACCACTGCATTAGTGTGCTTTTCAAAAGTCAATATGACTTATTCTGTGTAAGTCATGTAACAAATGCGAATCAAGATCCAAAACTGACCTGCAGCTCTTCATCCTTTTGGTCTATAATGTCATTAAGTTGTGTAATTTGTTCCACCCCTGGCTGGTCTGGCTGCTTCTCCTGAACACCCACAATCAGAGCGTCCTGCTTTTTGATCAACTCCTGAAGATGTTCAATCATGCTGAAGAAGAGAGAAGATGGACTTTTGATGAATATTCTACATGTAAACATTGGTGGTTCATTTGTGTTTAAACCCTCAACCACTAGACGGCACTGTTAAAATTTAGAGGTTGGCCAATATATATTTTTTTCAGGGCTAATACCGTTATTCATTAAACATAAATTTCATATTACACAATGTGAAAATTTACTACATTTACAACTCACAGCATAGATTAAATAAACATAGTTTAATATTATAGAATATTATAAAAACAGCTTTGAGCTTTTGACAGCTGTAAAATCTATCATTTCACTATTGCAGGCACTGCTTGTTCCTGTTTTTTTTTTTTTACAAACAAGTTTGATTTTACTTAAAAGGTCAGAATTTTGCAAATCCACTCACTTGTCCTTCTCCTGTAGAGCCTGCTGGAGCTTATGGATCTGCCCTGGGGCAGTGCCAGGGTCAGAGGAGGGTCCGGATTGGCCGGCAGCTTGAAGCTCTTTCTCCAGACCCAGACTCCTCAGCTTCTCCTGCTCAGCGATAGACGCCATCTTCTCAACTTCTTCCTCTGCACACCGCAGAGACTAGAGAGAGTGAGAGACACAGAAACAAACAGAGAGAGTGAGTGTGTGTGAGGAGAAGAAGGAAACACTTCTGCATCTCTCCAAAATTTGAATACTATGAAAAAGTAAATTTTAGTTCATAATTTCATTCACAAAGGTAAACTATCACATATTTTATATTCATTACACATAAAGTGACATATTTCAAGCCTTTTTGTTTTAATGTTGATACTGTTTGAATAGTAATTTACTCAAAGTCCAAATTAAATATTCCAATAATTGAAGATTCTGGATTTCTGATTTGAATTCTGATAAGTATTATTGATAGACAGTAAAACAAAAAAGGCTTGAAAATGTGTCACTTTGTAATGAATATAAAATATATGACAATTTACCTTCTTAAGATTTTTTTAGATGCACTTATACTTATTTTTACATGTGTGTGTTTACCTCCTCCAGTTCCATGATCCTGATGTTGAAAGCTTCTCTGAACGCATCCACCTCTCTCTGAGCACGCTCCCTGACCCCTTCACCTGAATCTCTGCTTGCTAAACTCTCCAAGGCTTTCCTGTACACACACACACACACACACACACACACGCACACGCACACACACGCACACTTATTTAAAAACAATCACACTGTATAACAATTAGTAACTCCACAAACAGAATTTTCTGACTGACAGGAAAAGATCAAGGAACTCACGATGCAGACACCAGCAGCTCCTGTTTCTCTGCAAGATCTCTCTTCATAGACTCCACCTCCACCTTCAGCTCAATGTTCTACACACACAAACACAAAGAATAGACAGATGGATGATTAAAGAAAGTGAGGCATGTATTAGGTTAATGCAAAAGAAGTTTTCACAGAAATCCTGAATGTGCCTCAGTCACCGTTTTGTAGATGTCTTCAGTAGAATCATCACATTTCTGCTGTACACGCTCCTCCAGGAAGTAGATCCGCAGCTTCAGATTAAAGTTCTCTTTTTTCAGAGCCGTAATTTGCTGCAAGAAGTAAAAAAAAAAAACAGTTTTCTGTGTCTCTTTCTCTCTCTGTAAGACACTTAAATAAAAGGTAGGCAGTTCTAGTTTCATGTTTTTTGTACAGCACATGCCATCCTACATTCAAGTAGGCTGTACGGCTATAAGTAAGCTATTCTACCTATCACCTGGTAGTACAAGTCCCATAACCCCACCCCACCTTTATGGAGATACTGTGAACACTCTAAAACTAGGTAAGCATGTAGTAGAAGTGGTTAGTAGACAGCAGCACCCTCTGTTGGCCAAAATGTGTACAACATGAGACTTCTGCACAGAGTGGGAGACAAGTCTTTCTTTGGACTACTGTGTGTGCATGTACCTCACAGATATAAAGGTGGAACATTTCTGGTCACCACAGCAGTGGATAATAAAGATATCTGGTGAACCTAACAGTGCGTCTAGCGTGTAAACGAGCCCAGAAGTACAGATCTTGCACATGGTCAGAAAAACATTAAAATATTTATCAGGTCAATGTATTAACAATGCTTAATTTAAAAAATACATTCAAAATGTCTCAACATTTGTTTTTCTCTCCTTTTACAGGATTAAACACCCCTCTTCACATTATGCTAATGACTCAGCAGATAATTATACTACACAGTAAAGGAGAGTGACTAGGCTGTGTGAGTGTATGTTTGGGTTGTTCTGTGTCTGTGAGTGGGGGGATGTGCACGTGGGAGTGTGTGTGTGTGTGTGTGTGTGTGTGTGTTGAATACATGAGGGCATTAGTGTTCTGTGCCAACATCTGGGGCAGAAAGAGGGGGAAGGGAAAGAGAAACAAAGATACAGAGAATCAGAAATGACAAATATAAACAGGAGATTTAATGTCAGGGTTTCCATTCAAACATTTCACAAACTGTGTGCATTCAGCAGACAAAAAAGTGAACCAAGTCACATTTCCATCCATTGCAGTTATGTGAACTTTACATGATGTAAATAGATTTGGGGCAAATGGTCTATTGCAGCTGTACTTGGCTGCTGTCTGAGCACCGTCTGTACAGAACTGAGCATTAGAGGAAAGATTTACTGCGAGTTCTCTTAACGTTCATCATCTCTACACAACTGCTACTGTAGCTTAGAGACAAGTAATGACCATCAAGAGGGCCAAAATCTCCATTCTACCCTGATGACACCCAACGAACATTTAAGGATGCAAATGCAGCAAAAAAAAATTATGGAGTGTGATTTAATGACATCAAAAAACTCTTATTTCACATTTTGTCTTTAGAGATATTCTACCATTTTTCACCTCATGCGTGTGAATTTGAAAAGGTTTCTTCCAATTATTGTGTACATTTTCAAAATTTGCAAAAAAGTAGTGACCAGAAAACCCAACTATGACTGTTAAACTACTTACTGCTGATTGCTGTAACTTTGAAAATAGAAATGAACTGAGAGAATGAGAGAGAATGAATATGTAATGATGTGTCATATGTACAGTCATGGCCGAAAGTGTTGGCAACCCTGAATTTTTTTCCAGAAAATGAAGTATTTCTCCCAGAACATTATTGCAATTACACATGTTTTGTTATACACATGTTTATTTCCTTTGTGTTTATTTGAACA
>BRDA01008357.1:13500-24795 GCA_036984385.1 Crenuchus spilurus | reverse complement strand
TAGCTACATATGGATGTGAAGCCTGGACACTGAAGAAAGAGGAAGAAAGACGTTTTCAGGCTTTTGAGAACAAGTGCATCAGGAAGTTGCTGAATATCTCATGGATGAAGATGATGACCACTGAGCAAAAAAAGGAGTTACTGATACACGTTAAATCCTGCAAGTTACGTTACTTTGGTCATGTGATGAGGCAGCACATGAGAGCATTGAAGGAAGTGTTAAGACTGGACCTGTGGAGGGAGTCAGAAGACGTGGAAGACCAAGAATAACCTGGATGGGTAACATCAAGACATGGACTGGATTATCAGGTGCTAGCCTGCTACAAGCAACCAGAGACAGATGGCATTGGAGAGAAGTGACTTGTCTGTGCAGCCTACTATCTCGAAGCAATGACGGCGTATGACATGACACTTTTTTTCAGCCTGCGAGCTACGTATCTAATGACTAAGTCAAAATGATCTACCTAATATAAAAACGCAAGACATTGGTGCCATATTGGTATCCTCCAGTTTAGTTCAAAAATTGAGCGTAGGGTTGATTACTCTGTGTTTGTGTGTGTGTGTGTGTGTGTGTGTGATTGTTGGTTGTTTGGGGTGTGCAAGTATTCAGTGTTTTCTCTCTTTGCAGTAGCAATATGAATTGATGAACTGCATGCAGCGTCACTTCCCACCAATTATCCATCTTCAGTGCATAATTTGTTTTTCTGCTAATTTCTTTTCTATTTAATTTAGAACATGGCTGTGTTGTCTTTCTCCATGAGTGAAACTGTGAATGTCTTTGCATAAAGCTTTCTTGTGGTGATGTGGTCACGTCATGGGAGCTTTCTTTCTGAATGTTAGCACGTTAGCCAACACAATACACTTCACTTAACCATATCTTCTGACGATGTAAACAACTCGACAACACACTATTGTATTCTCTTGTTAGCTTTTGAGCTAGTCTCATGTACTCTATCCCCATTGCTGTCACTTTCGACAAAAGGTGCACTCAGAATACTGTGACTGGCGACTGCCTCATGCCTTTGTCTGCAGTAGGGTGCTAGAAGGCAGCAGCCACGCTTAAGTAGGCCTCTGACAAGTTTTTTGCACTTATTGTTTTGATTTGATTTTTTTGTACACTTAAAGTATTCGCTTGGCTCTGAGAAAAAAAAAAAAAAAAAAAACGCAAGACATATATTTATTTATAAATATACTGACAATTTGTGTGTACAGTGTATGCTGGTGTACCTTGAATAACTACATGAACCCTTATTACACAACACAACTGTGTACATGTTTTGTCATTAGCCTACTTTACTCTGATGACTTGCATTGAATGGAATCAGTCAGGGATGCATAGTCTGGACAGTAGTTGCTGATAAACAGCCTCAAGCAAACCTCCAAATGATCATCAGTCGTAGTGGAATGATACTTGGACTTAATGATCTTCACGCGTGAAAAGGCTGACGACAAATAATGCAGCCAAGGCAAACACACTTAAAAAATTACATAGTAAAAAAAGTCCTCCTCCACTCCGTATGGAACTTGCAGTGACAGGTGAACACGGACTGCTGGCCAACTTGAAAAACACCGGCTTACAAGTCCAGACCCTGTTTTATGAAGCAATAGCGGAGACGGCCAATCAAGTTAGCAAGAAATGGCAGAGCCAAGCGAATGAGCTTGTGGGTGGTCTAAAGTGAAACCGGATTTTCAGACTGAGCGGCTTGGAATCCCGCTGGGTCCTAGTGCTCGACCAGTCTCCCTGTAAGTCAATCAAATGAGATGTTTTATAACGAGGACGGATGATAGGATGACATCTATATTTTTTTTTAATGCCATGCGATCTACCCACACTACCTTTGTGATCGACGTATCGTGCACCCCTGATCTATATGTATTACACTGAAGTATGTATATGTAAAAATATACAGAGAGATGGGCTGAAAAAGGTTCTTGCACACACAGCACAGATCTGCTCTGATTTCACATTAAGATCTCATTCCTCCACATCTCTACAGAGCCTTAAATGGATAAACACTCATACACTCCATACAGGAAATGAGGATCGTTACAGAAGCCAGACCACTTCAGTCTGTCACTAAACCAGAGATGTTCTGAATCCAACATGAAAACATTCCAGACAACCTCTCGCTGTTACACGTCTCGGTTAACACACTCCACAAAGGCCACTGTTATTATGTAATAATATAAGCATATTTCTATTCATCATATTTCTCAGACCTTTAACCTGAAAGCTAGAGTTACTTACAATGCAAGTGAAATGACACTATGTGAGCATTACTGACAATACAGGCATTTAAAAACAACTTCGTAAAGCCTCAGAGAAAGATGACAATGCTGTCCTCAGTAGAGGTGTAAGGAAATATTATGTTCAGTGAATATTTTGTTTAGTGATATTGTACCGATTCTCAAAAATGCAGTATTGATTTTTACATGTAAAGACTGAGGTCATTTTGAGTTTTAAACTTCCAACCATAAGATGGCAAAAGATGACCAATCACAGCGCTAGTTTTAAACTCATCAAACAGGCCACAAGCAGAGCCGAGGAGCCTCAAAACCAAGGTAACAAAACCGGTTTTCATCGGCCCATCGTTCACACTGACTGTTTTACAAGGAAGGACGGTGCTAAACACCGTTTCAAAGGTAAATGAGCAGGGTATGGGAACTGTGAATTGTATCTACTTTAATAATAAACCTGCCAATTTCTGTAAAAATAAGTATTTAGGATAATAATAATAATAATAATAATAATAATACATTTTATTTGTAATGCACTTTATATTTCAAGGAAATCTCAAAATGCTAATGCATGCAGCAATGTCTGATTGCTTAAGGACTGAATGTAATTGTATATAGAGGTGTATAACTGGTTACGGAGTCCATATAATGGTGCATAGGGATGTATAACTGAAAAAGGATTGTATAACACTGCATATAGGGATATAATGTACGACTAAATAAAGATGGTGCATATTGATGTATGGTGATGCATCTGTGGTCAAAGATTGAATATAGGTAGTTAGGTAACTGGTTAAAAATGTGGCATATTGTTGTATAGTAAATAATGAATGATTATGAGTATATGAATTGTATAAATACTGTCAAAATGTTCTTTATACTTGTATATTGAATAACTAAATGTGGCGGTGAGTGGGAACTATGTGCTTAGTAATAAGTTGTGATGAGTGAGCATGTGAACTCAAACAATACTGATCAGCAAATGTGAATATTTAATTAACAGCAATGAACTTGAATGACTCAAGTAGAATGAAGAGGGTTTCAGCTTTCACATAACTCCTCACTTTTGTGTGGATCTTAGAAAAGAAGAAAATAATGAAGCTCCGAGTGGACGCAGTAGATGCTGAGGTTTAGGTTTCCTCACTTACATTCTCATAGTCCTTCATGGTCATGGCTTTGGCCGGTGACATCTTCTGCCCCGGAAACATTGGAGCTGTTGGGGAGGAGATGAGAGAAGAGAGGGAGGAAGAGATGTCAAAAAAGAAATATACAATAAAAAGGTGCATCAGTTATCCTTCCTTTCCAAAGTGCACCTCTCCCACTAACTGAGGCTGAGTGAGGCCAGGTTCTATGACTGGATCATATGGTAATGTGCAATCAAGCAGTTGTACATGTGTGTGTGTGCATGCGAACAAGAGAGAAAGATCGAGTGAGATAGAGCGAGCGAGAGAGAGAGAGGTCACAGGTTAAAGAGCTGAAGGTTGAAGGATCCAAAATAAACATCTGTGCTATGCTGAGGAGAACTGTGTACTCTCTCTCTTCCCCTCCTACACCACTAGTCTAAAAGCTGAAGCTGATTTAGGTTGTTTACATTTATTTATTTATTTATCCCCTTCCCAATGTAGTGGTGATCATTTTTGACTCACTCTTGTTGATACATATGCATATTAAAAAAACATAAAATAAATTATTGGGCAAAATAAACAAATGATGATAATGTTAATCCTTAGCCGTAAATGTGCATGTGCATGCTGCAAAGGTCATACACTATTGCATCATTTGTGTTCCTAATTTATTTTAAAAAGGTACACTTTTATTTTATAACACATAAATTGACATATTTCAGTCTTTCTTAATGTTGATACAATTTGAATCGTAATTTAACTCTAAATTGCATATTCTAATAATTTGAGATGCTGGATTTTGGATTTTCTTCAGCTATAAGTCAAACTAATCAACATTAAAACAAAAAGGCTGAAATGTGTCACCTTACATGTAATAAATATAAAACATGACAGTTTACCATTTTGAATTAAATTATGAACATAAATTAATTTGAAGCTGATTAATAATATTCAGATTCTTTTATATCGCAATGTAAGGTGGTAAAATAACCAATCACTTATCTATTTAAGGTGGTAAAGAGCCATGAAGATGAAAGAACTCAGTGTGTTTGGGTTCTGGGTTTAGAGGGAGGGAGACTAAGCTACACTACTAGTACATATTCTAAAAGTCAGGACAATGTCATAACAGTAATTGTGAGATGGTTAGATTGTATTACAGCAGCTAAGGTCACTGTGTGTGTGTGTGTGTCAGCTGTACCTGTCATGTTGTCCATGGTGAAATCTGTGCTGCTCAGAGAGTCCGGCAGTCTGGAAATGCTGCAGATACACAGGAAAAAAAAATTCAGACCATTAAGGGGGAGTTTAACACAGGCATACACCCGCACACCCGCCAGCTACACATAGATAAACAAAGACTCAGTCATCAAATCAAATACAGGGCAACACAATGATCCATTCAGCGATGGAGCTCTAAGGAAACCACAGCTATTTACAACCATCAGAGACTCCAGGCTTCTAAACATACAACTCCTGCACACAGCAGCTACTGCAGCTGACAGCCTACACATTTATACCTGCACTGGCCCAACTCTCTTATAATACACATACTAGGGGTCGAGCAATATAATTGTTTTTCAGGGTTGATTCCAATATTACTAGTATCAAGAACACGATAACTGATATTTGTGACTAATATTGTAGTGTGTACATTATAATACGTAGTGACAAAATGTACTGTCTTAACTTACATTACATGAACATAGTTTTATATTATAACAACATTATAAATCAAGTCGTTTGAGCCTTACACAGCTACAAAAACACTGAACAGCATGTCTGGAAACACTCAACATGTCCACCAATCAGCCCTGTGGATGGGGTATTGGGCAAGGCTAAATAATAAAAATTGGATCTGATTATTGGTTAGGGCTATTGATCAACCGATATGGTTTATTCAATGACTATTGCTGACATTTATAGCGCAGAATGGCCGGTATATAATGAATGTCATGTTTTGTCTATTATTTTACCCATCTGTAAAAATAAATATACAAAATAAAATGCATATACATTAATATATCATATTTAAAATATAAAACCATAAGAAGTGTTGACGAAAAAGGGATTTAATAAAAGAACAGTGATGCTTTCTTCTGCCTGTAGAGTGGTGACACTGACAATAGGGGGAGCTCTTTGTTCTACATTAGCTACACTGATAAGACTGCCTGTAGAGTGGTGACACTGACACTAGGGGGAGCTCTAACATTGTTCTACAGCAGCTACACTGATAAGACTGCCTGTAGAGTGGTGACACTGACACTAGGGGGAGCTCTTTGTTCTACATTAGCTACACTGATAAGACTGCCTGTAGAGTGGTGACACTGACACTAGGGGAGCTCTAACATTGTTCTACAGCAGCTACACCAATAAGGCTGCCTGTAGAGTGGTGACACTGACAATAGGGGGAGCTCTTTGTTCTACATTAGCTACACTGATAAGACTGCCTGTAGAGTGGTGACACTGACACTAGGGGGAGCTCTTTGTTCTACATTAGCTACACTGATAAGACTGCCTGTAGAGTGGTGACACTGACACTAGGGGGAGCTCTAACATTGTTCTACAGCAGCTACACTGATAAGACTGCCTGTAGAGTGGTGACACTGACACTAGGGGGAGCTCTAACACTGTTCTTCCCGTGGCTACACTGACAAGGCATGTAAAGGCCTGTTGTGGTGAAAATTCTGTTGTTTACTGACCAATGAGTGCAGCCTGGTTGTTTAAAAATAAATCAACTAATGCTGATTATCTAAACATGGCAATAATCCACCTGATAAATAGCCCAAACAATTTATCGGTCTATCACTGCACAGGACAAATAATCGGACAACTTCTAGCCCTTACTTAGCAGCCTGTGCACGTGCAAACACACACACACACACACACACACACAGAAGGGGTTGTATTCATTGTTCCTGACACATGCACTGTTGTGGTTGATGCTATTCACGGACAATCCTTAAGGCAGAGCAGAGAAGCATGATTAATACCCTGTGAGTGTGTATGTTTGTTTACATAACCTTTCAGTAAATCTTGCACAACAGAATGAACTATGTTCACATCACAATCTCTGAGAATCTTTTAATGCAAAAAAGTGGAGATTTTAGTACTTCAACTAAAACCCTCATTCTACTGAAACACAAACACATGCATCCATATTAGCGCTAGACTATTTGCACTGGTTACCTTATTATCTCTTATTACCTGCTACCTCTTATTTTTCAATCGCATCACATTTAACACCGCTTATCTGTGTCACATAGGTAATATTGACTTGTAAATTATTAACTAACAACTTTATTTGAAGCACAATTCTACAAGAAAGGTAACATACCGAAAAAGTGTGTCACTGAGCTGAAATTGAAACGTAAAACAGCTCAAGATAAATGAAATAAAAATAATCTAAATTAAAGGTTCAAGTGTTTAAAGGGCTTTGAAATGAACATCTCATGGCTCAATGTCTTATGGACTATCCTCCATTGCAGTCACATGGCCCTTGGATGGCCAATTCCTGTAGTTTGTCCTTCTTGCTACTCATCTCTCTCTCTGTATGACTTCAGCACATGCTTTGTCAAACATACACACATGTACAGGAATATGTGGACCACAGCCAATCGGGCGGGGGGGGGGAGGGGATGGGTTGTCCCACCTTCCTGATAACAATCTCTGATTGGTTTAGACCATGATATGGGAATAACGTGTGTCCTTCGAACGACATGGAGACTTTCAAAGTTGGCAAGACTTTGTTCCCCCCTCCAACGACTGGTTATGGAAGCCCGTTTCAGAGGAAAAACAAGTCCCACTTCAAAAAATAAAGTGTAGGCCCCAAAATCTACAATTACTAGAGCTCAATCAGTGCACGTCTAGGAATGCTCTAGTGAACATTCACCCTCAATTGAAGGATTATTTTTCTAGTCAGTAGTCAAGAAAGGGTTTCCCCATCACACAGGCACTCTGCCAGCAACTTGGAGGACTGCAGATTGATGTACAAACTATTTATTAAAAAGATGTATCAAAATACACAACACTCTGGTTAATATCATTACATAGATAATAAAACTGAATGTTCTTGTAGCAATCAGCAACAGTTATGTCACTTTAAAAAGCTTTAAGCATAGAGTCCTAACAATAACATGGAGTACTTAAAAAATGGAAGTAATAAAAGTAATAAAATATCACTATTGAAATGAACCTAGGGCTGCCACAAACGATTATTTTTATAGTCGACTAATCACCGATTATTTTTACGATTGGATTGAATATAAAACATACATCTTATTGCACTAGAATGCAGCTGCTATTATATAACTGTCATTAGATTTCAGCTATATGCTAACTAAAAATAAAAACAATTAAGATCATAGTTCATTAAACCTTTAATGAAATATGCAGCTTGTTGCAACAAACAGTTATTTAACTGTTTAGCATAAAGTGTAAACGTAGCACTGAAACATAACATTAGAAACGTTAGCATTAGCATTCCTATTCAAACACATGACTGTTATAACGTTACAGAAAACACATGAATGTGTTCTAAGGCTGATGAATCAAATCGTCATCACTAATGTTCACTTTTACAGCAATAAATATGAGTAAGCAGCAAGTTAACTCTCTGTTTACGCTCTGTTTAGCAGCTAACTAGCAATTTAGCTTACCGAGATAACGGTCCCTCTTCATCATTGTCACAATCAGGCACAAGCTTCCTTTTCAGGTGCTCGTGCATCACAGTTGTACTGCCGTGGAAGGCACATTTTGCCTTGCAGATATTGCATTGCACACGTTTCTCTTTCATTTTCTTAAAATGATCTTGGCCCACTCTTTTGAGCTCCGTCGCGGGACTCTTTTGAGCCTGTCTGTATATAACGTCCTGTGACGTCATCCACGGGCTACCCCGGTTATCACTACTGCGCATGTGCGTCAAGGACAGAAAGGAAGACGCAGCAGTAAAAGGTGAGTACACAGCAGTTTGGAGAGAAAACGAAAGTAAAAACAAAAACAAAAATGACGCATCGACTATTAATTTAGTTGTCGACTATTTTAATAGTCGACATAATCATGACTAGTCGACTAATCGTGGCAGCTCTAAATGAACCCAAAACAAATCACGTCCAGACAAAAAAAAACAAAAACAAAAAAAAACAAATACCAAAAGCAATTTCCCATACAACCACAAAAACAATAAATTCTGTGATGCACAGTAATAATATAGCTCCAAATATTAACCCCAATTTCTCCTGTTCTAGAAAAGGTGTATAATAGACTAACCAAACAAGTAATTGGTGACAGCCAGTCAATTTCTTTTATTTATTTTCGCTTTATTTTAGTTATCAAATCCAAAGACTACACAGTCATCTACAAGGAGATTTTAGAGCATTTCATGCTTTCAGCTGCCCACACTGCCAACACTATTAAGAATACGATTAAGAGAGTTAAGAGTACTACTGACTACTATTGATATTACTGTGCTTGATTGGTCAATGCATGAGCTATAAGTCATACTGATCAACGCTAAAACAAAAAAAGGCTTGTAATAAATATAAAGTATATGACAGTTTAACCTTTCAAATTAAATAATCAATCCTACCAGGTAACATGGAGTGGGTCCACATCCACTCCATGCAGGCTCTACACTGTTGTCCCGCAAGGCTCAGTACTGGGTCCTCTTCTTTTCTCACTTTACACTCACTCTCTTGAAGTAATTTCTTCTCATGGATTCTCGTACCACTGTTATGCCAATGACACTCAACTGATGCTTTCCTTCCCTCCTCCTGACGCTCAGGTATCCAGCCGCATTTCATCAAGCAGACATCTCCACCTGGATGACAACCCAACACCTGAAGCTCAACCCTAGCAAGATTGAGCTTCTATTAATTCCCGGAACGACTGGTCTGCATCTTGAACTTCCTATCCTGTTTGAGAACTCAATCGGTGCGCCATCTCTAGAAGCAAGAAGCCTTGGGGTGATTCTTGACGACCAGCTATCATTTTCTACTCACATCGCAAATGTGGCACGGTCGTGCAGATTCCTCATCTTCAACATTCAACGGATCCGACCCTTTCTGACCCAGGACACTACCCAGGTGCTTGTCCAGTCTCTCATCATCTCAAGACTTGACTACTGCAACTCACTCCTGGCTGGTCTTCCTCTAAAAGTCATCAGAGCCCTGCAGTTGATCCAAAATGCTGCTTCTTGACTGGTCTTCAATCAACCCAAGTTCTCTCAAGTCACTCCTCTACTGCATTCACTTCACTGGTTTCCTGTAGCTGCTCGCATCAGATTCAAAACCCTGATGTTTGTTTACAAAGCAAGAAATGGACCAGCCTCTCTCTACTTAAATGCAATGGTCAAGTCTCCAGTTGCACCTCGATCCCTTAGAGTTTCCAGTACAGCTCGACTTGACCCACCATCCTTCAAGACACGGGGGAAACTAACATCAAGACTCTTCACTGTCCTTGCACCGAAGTGATGCGAATGACTCCCCCTGACTGTGCGGACAGCAGAGTCCCTCACTGTCTTCAAACGCAGACTGAAGACCCATCTCTTTATGGAGCACTTAAGTCAGCACTAGTTTAAATCTCTTGTTGTAATGTGTTATGCTCATATTGTGAATAATTGTGTATCTTTCCTTCCTTCTAAGGTATTAGTAATGGCTGTTTTAACAATGTCTGAACTGATTAGTTGCTTGGACTCTAACCTGTCTTTACTAGCAGAGATAATTCTGTAAATGTAAATAATGAATAAAAATGAACACTTTAACATTTTCTAATTTTTAAGGTGTGACAGCACATCAAATGATAAAGTCACTCCTGTGATCTGGACGTGAACGTGATCTAACCTAATTAGAACAGGACTGATGACTTGGTTGTAGTATTCCTCTGTGTGTCTGTGTGTGCATGTATAATGTCCAAGCGTGGATCAAATGTCAGCAGTTCTCAGAATTACTTCCTTCCGTGTCCATTCCCCTCTGCTCTTCCACAACTCATCCAGCTATGGCAAGGCCAACAAGACACACCAACATATCACTACACAGGACTCTACAGAACAACCCACAACAGCAGACAAGTCCTACACAGAACAAGGTACTGAGATTTAAGCTTAGTATGCCCATAAAGCCCAACAACATCTTTATATCCAGGGACAGTTTGAAGGAGGTGTTTGGAGAAAATAACTCCCTTATACTTTTATCAATAATGGTTTTATAAAGTTAGTTTATTTTTCTAATTACTTAATAATTTACAGGAATATGTGATCTTTAAAATATGTTTTCTCTCTTTAGTTGGGTCACATTGACCTAAAGCCTCCGGAGTTGTTAAGACTTTTCCTGTGTGTTCCTGTCTCAATGTCCCAGTGCAGTGACAAGGACACTGTCCTGTATAAATGACTCCCAATCTTTAAAAGGAGACTGAAAGGTCCTCATAAAAAGCTCCCTGGTCAAAGAGTAGGGCTGTTGCCCTGATGTCCAAGATGGACTAAATGTCCAACTCCTAATCATCTCCATCTTTATAAACAGGCATAGTCTCTCCTCACATCTCTGTCTAATAGCTAATGTGTGTGCGGACCGGCTGCAGGTGGATGCTGACCGGTGGTGGTGGTTGAGGTGACTCTCTAACGTCCGTCCCAAATGTCAAAAAGTTTTGAGTGTCTAGAACTGGAAGTAAATAATGTAAAACTTTTGATAATAACGTTATTAATGTTATTTATGTTGGACTGGCAAAATACGATGCAGATAGAATTCATTAATAGTGTACAAGACACTGAAAACTGTTATTTGTGACCAATTTTCATTTACCATGACTCAGATATTATTATTATATATATACACATTATATATTTTAATAAATGTTATACTTCGTCATGTATTTTGTTAAAATATAACATATTACATGATATTAAAGTATTATTATTATATTAATTATTATTATTATTATTATTATTA